>JUFY01026078.1:0-21286 GCA_001855655.1 Leptopilina clavipes | reverse complement strand
TTATAAATATTTATAAATTTAATATAATTATTATTAAATTTATTATTTATATAAATGTATAAATATTTCATAAAATGTGAAAAAATATTTAAATAGAAAATAGAGCAGTAAATTTCCATGAAATAGTTTTTTTTTGTTTAAATTAAATACACCTGATTGTCGATTCTATTTTCTGTTTGATAGAATTAATATTTCAATGGACTTTACAAAGTCAAACTCTAAACTCTATTTAAACAAAGTTTTCCATTTGAACCTATAACGGGGAGTTTCAGTCAAACACTACCAATCAAAATTTAATAGTTGCACGTCGATACTTCATTTAACATTACCTATGTGAAATTATTCCAAAATTGTTAAATTATAAATCCAAACTTAAAAAGTTCTTTTCTGAACCACCTTTTTTTAAAATTTTATTTATACATTTAAAAAATGCCTTACTCGGTGATTTATATTCTTTTTTCATATTCAAAAACATTATTTACAAAAAAAGAATTGAAAAATTTTGAAATATATAAAACTTTCCTAGGACACATAAATAAAAACAAATATTATTTTATTTTGCTTTTATTCACAAAAAAAAGCAATGCAATTCAGACAAAGGTATTTTATTTTTCTAAAAAACAAAAAAAAACAACAGGTAAATAATAATAAAAACTATACAGTATTCTTGTGGCTATTTATTGATAGTTTTATTTATGACTATTTTACCCCAGTTGAAGGACACTTGCTCAAGAAAAGTTTGAATTTTTCTTTAAATAATTTACTTTAGTTTTATGTTTATTTACTTTTAATTCGATGCGTAAAACGCCAGTATAATAAAAGAATGGAAAATTTTTCACGATCAAAATCCATATATTTTGTTATTAAATTTTTGTTATCAAAATTTTGTTATCAAATTTAAATTAAAAAATTTTTTTTCAATATTTTGCCTAAAATAAAAAAAATTCTCTTTTTTTTATTTCAAAACGTATATACATTTTTTTTATTACAAATTAAACCATGTATCTTTCCTTCACAATTAAACGATAAAATTTTATTTTTTTTTTTAAAAAGGGACAATTTTTTTATTATGGACAAAATATTTTCAAAGAGAAATAAATATTAAAAAAAAAAATTTTTTTTATGGTTTCTCTCTCATGAAAAGTATTATTGAAAATTATTATTTTTTCTGTTTAATAAATATTTAGAGGAGAATTTAAATTATATATAAAAAAGTTGGGTATAATTTTACGATAAAGTGGATTTTTTTCATAAGAGAGAAAAATGAAATGAAACAAAAACTTTGTAAAAATCATGCTTTCAGTTTGATGTATAATTCAATTAAAATTTATTAAATGAAACATCTAACGTTGCATTAGGTTTTCTTTTTTTTTCACCCCTCGTATTTTCAGTTCGTTAGCGAGAAAATATTTGTGTTCTACAATCTTCTTTTTAAGTAAACTTTTTTTCTTCGTTAAAAACAGGGCAAGTACTGGTGTTTTTTTTTATTTGCAATATGACGTTTAATGTAAATATTTTAATAAAGTGAAATTTCCATGCAACCAGTGACTAATTACTTAATTAGAAAAAAATTTCTTGCTTTTACAAATACCTTTATCCTTGCACGTCAATTATACAAATATACCATTTGCAGAAACGGCCGTTAATATTGAAACAATGGTTCTCATTATTTCAAATTTCATATTTCATTAATTGAAAATTAAATTAGTAACCGAATTATTAAAAATACAAAAATTATTAAAAATTTATTTTCACAAAATTGATGTAATTTTCTCCTGAAGAAAAAATCTTTTTTTTTTTAATATAAATACTGAATCTAGATAATTATAGGAGAAAATTAGAAACAAATTTACCATGAACTAAAATTCATAATAAAAAAAAATCCTACAGGTATTATTTATTCCCTTTGATAGGAAAAAGTTTTTCTCCAGTCATGCAATTGGATCCGTGAATCAAAAAGTGCGATAAATTGTATTAACGATGACCAACGAATGGTAAAAGTACATGGAACCAATGCAGGTGAAATAAATCCTATAAGAGCATCGGGATTAAATTGCTTTCACCGTTAAAAAAAAAGTCGATCAATTTGATTGTCAAACGACACTACAATATTAAACGAATAAAATCAGACTTCAATCTCTATCCATAAAAAAATCACACACTGGTGTGTATGCTAATATATATATATACAGTTATAAAAGTTATTTCCCTGTTCTGAATCTCGGGAACAAATCTAAAATTGAAATTCTAACCATTTTAAGATAAGAGAGACACACCTTACATGAAATAAATGGGTTTTTTGGTTTTGTTTTTCCTTCAAGCTTTTATACATCTTCTTTTATTTCTATATAAGAAGCGTTTTCGTGTTTAGTCTTCGAAATTCGAGACTACTAAATTTCGAATTTCTTTTGGGACTATTTGTAACTCTATCTGAAAATGCGAATGTAAGGAACAATTTTTTTTTCACCCCACAATCTTCCACTTCTTTAAACATTCGCGTCGATCGAATGCCATCGTGTCTCTAGAAAAAGAAAATGCTTTATTTCCAAGGAAATCCAATACTGCAAGAGGTATATTATGCGGAAACCTGAAAAAATGCACCATTTATTTCATCGTTTACAATCCTTTTTTGTTGGGAAAAATTTCTTCTCTTTCATTCGCAATATTCAATTTTTCAGTGCTTCGCATTGTTTATCCATTCTCTCCCTTTTTTTTAGATTCTCATTTTGAAAATACGAATTTTTAATTGAAATTAAATTTGGGGTTAAAAATATTAATTTTTCGTGTATTAAGCATAAGAATTAAATGTTAAATTTCCAAAGAAGAATAATTAAACTTCGCAATCATTTCTCAATTAATGTTAATTAAAGCAAAAACAAATAAAACCTGAGATATGAATATATTTTTCGCTAAAGGACTTATAATTCAATTTATATGAATATATATGTAAATGTAACAAAAGAATGTAGAACACAAAGAGAAATATTTTATTACATATTCATAATTTATTTCATTTTTAATTAATATTTAATTATAAACTAACTTACTTCATATTTAATTTATCTTTATTATATATTAATTTTCCCTTTTAATATTTAAATGCACAATTTATAATTAATTAATTGACTCTCTAAAAGTGAATTTATATCATAGCGAAATCAATACTAAATCGAGAGATAAATCGCAATGGAATTATACCAAACGATTTAGAATATTTTTCTTCTTTTTTGGGGAAAAATATTGATAAAAATGAATTGTAAAAAATATAAGTGTTAATATGTCGAAGAAGGCGTTGAAAAAAATTTTTTTTTCGGTGAATAAAACCTACAGTAGTCGCATGAGATCCCTTTGGCATCAATCATCCATACATGGGTTAGGTTCAAAGAAAAAGCGGTTAAAACTTTTCTTTTCTTGGCCTCGGCATTTATTTCTCGTCTCTCGTAAGTAAAAGAACAAGTGTTTTTCTCTTAACTGAGAAGAAAAGTTGAGACAAGATTTCCAGAATTAAATGCCTTTCCTTGAAAGGTTTTTTTTCTCCCAGGACCTTTATATATATAGTTGTAAAAACGATCATTATAATTAAAGAGTGAACTGAGTTCGATTTTACAGAGAATTCAAGTCGTTCAATGTTTTTTCACATTGGGTTTTTAGAATGATTTTTTTGTATGAAAATTCAAGAAACTGAGCTAAAAATTTTGGTAATGGGTTAGCAAAATTTTTCAGACAGAAATCTTCATTGAAATTTTAAAAGAATTTTCACAAGTCTGACTAATAATTGACTGTTTCTACTGATAAATAGTTAGGATCAGTAGTAAGACTGTTTTTAGTCAGACAGGAATATTTTCCACTGTCTTTCAAACAGTGTAAACTTAAAAGTATCAAATTGATACGAAAAGTATCAAATTGATCAAAAAATTTGGAATCACTTTGATACTTTTAGGTTTACAGTGAATAAAATAAGTAGTAAAAGTCAATTGAAGTCAGACTTTGATTTAAATTCAGTGACAAAAGATATATTAGTCAGGAAAATATTGAAGTATCAGTAGTAAAGGTAAGTCCAAGTCAGACTGAATTTTTTCTAATATTGATAATGAGGGTGGAAATTTTCGTCTGACTAAAACGATCTTTTTCCACTAATTCCAAAAGTTACAATAATTTTGTCTGACTGTAATTTTTTTACTTTCTAACATCGAAGATTATAAAAGTTATAAAAGATTATAAAAGAAAAAAACTATGTCTGACTAAAAAAAAAATTCATTACTTCTGCTGTGCGAAAATAAAGAAATTAATTCAATTGTCTGACTAAAAGGGGCTGCATCCACTGATTAAAAAATTTATAAGCAAAATAACTAAAAGAATTATTGAAAAAGTTCCGTCTGGCTAAAAACTATTTTTACTACTGCGGGGCAATTGTCACAGGAATGTGAAAAAACTTTGTCTGACTAGAATTTACTGTTACCACTTGTGTTATATAAAAATAATTTGTAAACTCTTGACTAAAAATGAGTCATTAATTATTAAAGAAAACAAAAGTTATTCTAAAATTAATTACAGTACATTCATATTGAATTTAGAGAATTTATTTCACATTTCGAATGATGTTGGAACAGATAACTGTAATTTCAGGAATATGAATTTGTAGAGAAGTTTCTATGCAATGTGCAGAATGCTATTCCAGTTGGGTTACTTTTCTACATATATATATATATGGATACAAGCATGCAAGATCACACGAATTTAAATTCGCTTATATCTTTCTGCTAATCGATAGTGGGTTGCATGGTCACAGTTCGTTTCTGGTCACCGCATCTGAAAACAAGATTATAGGCTTTCATATATGGGTGTGCCGAGAAACACAATGTTTCAATATATCCCCTCATTTTAAAAGTCACTTGATTCTTCAATTTCATTTTGAAATCCTGTTTTAAATTCTTCACTCACACGAAATTTATTTAAGAAAAAAATCCCATTAAATCTTACTCCTCCATTCTTTTTGAGGCTTTACTTTAATCTGGGAAATTATAAATTACTTAAAAATATTTCGAATTCAGTTCTCACTGTATCATCAGAATAAATTAATTCTCTCCTTCTTTCTCTTTTTCTTCTTTATTCTATACTTCCCTCTGCCTTTTTTAATTGTTATTTTCTACTTTTCTTCTTATTCTTGTCTTTCTTCTGTTTTTGTATTCCTTGTTCTTGTAGTTTTTATTGTTCTTATTTTTATTTTCGAGTTGTTCTTGTTCTTGTTCTTTTTCTTGTTTTTGTTGTTCTTGTTCTTGTTCTTGTTCTTGTTCTTGTTCTTGTTCTTGTTCTTGTTCTTTTTCTTGTTTTTGTTGTTCTTGTTCTTGTTGTTCTTTTTCTTGTTTTTGTTGTTCTTGTTCTTGTTGTTCTTGTTCTTGTTCTTGTTCTTGTTCTTGTTCTTGTTCTTGTTCTTGTTCTTGTTCTTGTTCTTGTTCTTGTTCTTGTTCTTGTTCTTGTTCTTGTTCTTGTTCTTGTTCCTTATGTTGTTTTTTTTCTTGTATTTGTATTGCAAATTTGTATTTCCTTTTAAAATCGAAAATACCTACATAGAAATTTCAATCACTGATAAGTAAATTAAAAAAACTAATTCACTCCAACAATACATGTACTTATTTTTATTTTTCAATACTTTTTTTTTCACCTTACACAATTGTAATTTCTTTTCATGACCCCTGGGACGCAACTGGTTTTACAAAATCAATTTTCGCCACGCTTTACACAATCTGAACTTTATGGGGTCTCTTTCTTCAATTCGCCCTTATTCACCAAACCAATCTCTCGTTTTTTGGAATCAATTTATTTCACCTGATGTAAAAGTCATCTAGCCAATCTCGAGAAAACTAGCTCCTATATGCAAAACCATTATTTTCACGAATTCACTCGCGATTATAAAAAGAATGACCACTTTTATTTCTCTCTCACCGAAAAAAGGGAAAATAGAACAAAAAAAAAAGAACGAGTTCTAAGTTCGGAAATTGATTCAAGCACCATGCTAACAGGTGGAATAATTTCGAATCTTCAAATGAAAATCGAACTCCAATCATTGATATGGGCGATAGTTGGAATAAATTCTAAAAAAAGAGATTAAATAAAATCTAAAAAAAAAACTAAATCTAAAATTAAATACAATTTAATGATTTTATTTTTACTCTACTGTGTGAAAGAATTTTATCTTTCAATGAAGATTAAATCCATCTGTAAAATAGAAAATAATGCTTTAACTTTTCTTTCAACTGTCTAATAAAATGAATGAAACTCATTTAATTTAAATTCCAAAACTAACTTTTATATTTGACGTAACAAATTCATTACGAGAAGGATATTTGATTAAGAATTTTTTTCAAACATTTTGCTTTATTCCGTAATTATAATAATAAACATAATAAATAAATAAATAAATATTATAATATATATTATAAATAAATTTATAATAATAAATCAAAATAAATTGATTTATACACGTGAATATTTATTCTCTACTTTTGTTGAAATAAATTTTTGCTTATAATTCATTAACTTTCCATTGTAACCCAGCGCCAAACAGTGGTGAAAAGTATTTTGTATTTTTTATAGAAAAATAATTATTTTTAATAATGTTAATTTCAGAGAAACGGGTGTTATATTTCTCCACTATATATATGTAGTTTTTAGTACAAACCACATTTTATTTATTCAAGCTCTTTTGAAATTTGATACATTTCTTTCTTCGTTTAAACATATCATATTTCCTCTTCACTGCTACTATCCTCATGACCTCATTTCCTTTTGATCCTGATTTTATGTAACATTCCTTAGAATCAGTATAACAAATAATACATTTTCATAATATAAGATTTTATTGGAATTTTTTTTCCATTCGAACTAATATTTTGATTGTAATTCATTTTTTTCTTGTTAAAAAAACGTTAATTTTTCTCCTTTAATTGGAGTAAATTGGTTGATTTAAAATCGATTTGCTACAGATTAAATAATAAATAAAGTCTGGTTTTTGACTTATAAATTTTTTGTTGCTTGAAATAATTTTTTTTTTGCAGTGAATGTATATTGGTAGATTTTCAGGCCGAATTAGTGGGTATTTTTTGCTTCATTCTTCCTGCCACGTGGATGACAATATAAATAAATAAAAAAATATAACGCAATTAAATTTTTTATATAATCTATTCAAGCCACGTATTTGAAGAGAACTTTTTTGCAATTAAAATAACATTCTTTGACATTTCATTTCATAAAACATTCAAACATTTTCACAAAAGCGAAGGAATTACTGTCTATTTATATTGTAGTAATTTAGCTCCAGACACTTTTGTATACAATTTCTTTTTTCTCATTTTTTTATGTCTTTTTGCTCTTCTACCTTCTCTACTTATTCTCCTTCTTCTTGATTTTCTTCTTTTCTTTTTGTTCTCTTTTTCACTTTTTTCTTGTTCTACTTTTTCTTAATATTCTTCCTATTTTCCTTGTTCTTGTTCTTCTTGATCATTTTCTCATTCTTTTCATTGTTTTTTTTGTTCTACTTGTTTTTCTTCTACTTTCTTTTCTTTTTGTTTCTCTTCTTATTCAGTTTTTTTGTTTCATCTTTTTTTTCTTATCAAATGAAAATTGTAGGAATTAAAAATGCATCTCGTCTGACCAAAAATCTCGTTTACTACTTACAAACGAAATTTTTGTTTCTTTTTACCATTGATTAATTGAAACCCGCTTAAGATTCTTAATTAAAAAATTCATCTTGAGCGTAATTAAATTATTTTATTTAACTACAGTCAAAATATCATAAAAAAGTTTTTTTTCGAAAGATTTTCGAATTGTTTCCGTTGTTTATATTCAAAAGATGCAATTCACTATAGTACCGGGTCCAACTTTTTTTCGTGAAACACATCGAGAAAATGAAAAGAAATTCTTCAAAGGAGTCATTTTTCATTGAAAATACATAAAGTGTATAAAAGCTCCAGTTGAAGCTCTTCTCTAAAGAAATAAACTTTCTTTTTTTTTTAAGTGAATGCCGAGCAAGAAAATTATGAAAAAAAGCGACGCATTACAAGTGTCAAGTAAAAGGTTTAGGGGATTTTTCTTTAGTGCTTGCGTCCACGCACAAACGGTATATAAAAAATATGCGGAAATAAATAAAAAAAATATATATATAGAGTTTGTGGAAAATGATGTATGTATATATATATAGAAAATGTACTAAAAGTTATACACACTAGGGAGAGAATTATGATGCGTCGAGATCGGAAAAACTAAAGTTTTTATGACCAACAGTTGCCTGACTAAAATGAAAACTGATGTCAACAGATATATTTTTCCTGCATTTATTTTCAAAAAAAAAAAAAAAAAAATGTTTTACTACGTCTCAATAAAGGGGAAATGAGACAATAAACATTTTTTATTACAAATTTATTTATTATTAAAACTGATTGATGAATAACAATTAATCAAGTCAACTAATAATGTTTCTCTAATCGTTCAAACAGAATTAAACAGTCGGAATTAAATTATCTCCTGCTTCGAAATTATATACAAAACTTGTTGCACCTGTATCGACAAATCAATTCAACAATAGCAGTTGCATTTTTTGTTTAAATAAAAATTCTAATTCAAAAATTATTCAATAAATATCGAATAAAATTTTCTTTTATACTATGTGTAACAAGAAAAGAATAACAAATTTCCGAATGGATAGTTAAATAAAAGAAGTTAAAGTTTTTAAAAAGTTTACGATGTATTAAAAAGATTTTTTTAAATTGCTCTATTTTTACGATCATTTAACGGTTATATTTTTTTACTACCTTTTAACTGATAAATTTACGAGTTTTCTGTTCTTTTTTTTTTGTTTTTAGAGGGAAAATTAATTTTCACGAAGATGAAAAACTTGAAGTTATTCAATTATGGAACACTTTTCTATTCGGATGCAATAACACATTGTGTTCCTGTCTTTGAACATTGTATATATATATTTTCTTTCAATGAAATTGATGACTTAGTAAAACCATCTTTGTTTCCAACCCATAAAGTCTCTTTAACTCTCGTTAAATCTTCTTTGCTAAAGACATCTTTTCTTGTGGAGCATTCAGCCAACATTTCAGTTCGGCACATTAAAGTTTAATCGTTTAACTTTAGTAGTACTTTATAGAGAAGTTTATTGCATTAAGTACCTCGATATCCCTTTGTTTTACTTAGTGCCAAATCCAAAGATAATTCGGCAAAGAAACATATACACACCCTCATAGAAGAAGAGGAAAGGAGAAAATCAAAGTCCTGAATAATAAACTTAAATCATTATTATGTAAATAAATCTCAATCTGTATCAAAATTTAGAAAAAAAAATATTTAACACAGAAAAATTTTGTTTAAAACGAATGAATTTGGGACGCATGAATATTTCACAAATCTTATTTGACATAATACTTATTTGACATAAAATCATTTGACATAAGTTTCATTTAACATAAAATTCATTTAAGATAAATCTCATTTGACATAAAACTCATTTGACATAAAACTCATTGGACATAAAACTCATTTGACATAAAACTCATTTGACATAGAAATGTAGAAATGGACTTTGTCAAATGACATTTATGTCAAATTCATTTATATGTCAAATAAATTTCATGTCAAATGACATTTGTGTCAAAGAAATTTCATGTCAAATGACATTCATGTCAAATAATTTTCATGTTAAATGGGTTTTCCAGTGTTTTGTCTGACCAAAATTGACTTAAACTACTGACAGTAAATTACAATAATTTTTGGAGATAAAAAATAAAAAAATTTTCATGTCAAACTTTTATGTCAAATGACGTTTATATTAAATGAATTTTATGTCAAATGACATTTATGTCAAATTCATTTATATGTCAAATAAATTTCATGTCAAATGTCATTTACGTCAAATAAATTTCATGTCAAATGACATTTATGTCAAATAAATTTCATGTCAAATGTCATTTACGTCAAATAAATTTCATGTCAAATGTCATTTACGTCAAATAAATTTAATGTCAAATGTCCTTAACTTTAAATAAATTTCATGTTAAATAACATTTATGTCAAATAAATTTCATGTCAAATGACACTTGTGTGAAATAAATTTTATGCAAACTAACTAATATGTCAAATGACATTTGTGGAATATTCACGCGTCCCGAAAAATTCTAATATTTTATCAGAATGAATAAGAATGAATAATTCCACTGTTTATTGTCTGTCACTTATAATGAGAATTTATTGTCTGTGATAAATATTCGGGTACATGGGAAAATTTTTCGAATGAAGTGAGATCATTATATTTGTGAAAAAGCGAGAGAGAAAGAAGCGTGTGTACTTTCCATTAGGAAGGAAATATGAACAGCATTGTTTGGTTTTCTATTGCAAAAAGCATTTCTGACACATCAGTGTGTTTTCATCAAGATTAAAGTCTGCGGAGCACTTACGAGGTTGGGGTCGAGTTGAGAAGGTAATCGAGAGGATCGATGGCAATGAGAGGCAATACTGAGACGCCCGATACTGCTGCTTCGTCGACTGGCCATCGTCAAAGTCATCGGCATTGTTATTATCGAACAGCATCATTTTTATCTCTTTTCAATGCTCTTTCCACTTTACTCGTTCCTCGTTAACCATCGTCCACAATTATCCTGAAAAATAACAAATTTTTCTTTTTTCTACAAAACATTCAAGGAATTTTATCAAATATAGTAGTGGAAATATATATATATATATATCTTGAATTGTTTTTTCTCTGGGATTAAAATTAATTTTTACTACTATTATTCACGCTATAAGAATTTCGCAGTTTTGTTTGACTATAATTGGACTCATACTACTAAGACTCTACTAAGAAGTAATAGCACTAATATTGAAGAATCCCGAAGTGTCGTTTCTGACTAAAATTGACTCACATTACTGATAGTAAAGTACAAAAATTTTCCAGTGTTTTGTCTGACCAAAATTGACTCATACTACTGACAGTAAATTACAATAATTTTCGAGTGTTTTGTCTGACTAAAATTGAATAATACTACTGATAGTGAATTACAAGAATTTCAAAAGGTTTTGTCTGACTAAAATTGATCTATACTACTTACAATAATTTACAAAATTTTGGAATATTTCTGGCTGACTAAAATTAATTCGCACCACTGCTACAAAAAATAATTTAGAAGTATTTTACCTACAATTGACTTGTACTACTGCGATTTAATTACAAGAAATTGGAAGCTTTTTTAATGATTAAAACTCATTTAATACTACTGAAAAAAATTACAATGATTATCAAGTGTTTTGTCTGATTGAAATTGACTAATACTACTGATAGTGAATTACAATAATTTTAAAAAGGTTTTGTCTGACTTGAATTGATTTATACTACTAGAATTCAATTACTTGAATTTGGAAGTATTTTGCCCGACTAAAATTAAATTTTTCTACTGGCAGTGAATGAGAAGAAATCGACAATGCTTTGTCCGGCGAAAATTTGACTTATACTACTGTAATTAACTCGCAAGAAATTTCATGTAAATTAATCTTAATCTCTACTTATTAAAATTTTCTCCGATACTCTTACAATTTACCCGTAATTTGAGATTTAATTCATTTGGGCAGAAAAAGAAATAAAGTCCGGGCAAGAAAGTTAATAATAAATTTGAGCGGTTGAGGAAAAAAAATTTAAGTTTTTCGTCTGGAAATTCACACGGCTCTTGTGATATATATATAAAGAGTTGAAAGGTCATGAATGGAATGTGCAGGAAGGAAGAGAGAAATTTTCCAGCTTAAAGAGTTTCATATAACTTTTTTCGATGGAAAAAATCTGATGTAATAAAATGTGGACACTCGCAAAGATGGCACGCCCACTTTTATTTTCATCTCTCTCTCTGTCAGGAAATATGCATTTTTTTACGTCGATGAACAGGAAAGAAAAATTTATATACAACGGTCATTGTAATTTTTTTCAGTAGTACGAATTAATTTTAATCAGGCAGAATTACTTCTGAATTCGGTTAATATAGTATCAGTAGTAGTACAAGTCAATTTCAGTCAGACAAAATACTCGAAAATTCTTGTAAGTTAATTTCAAGTAGTGGAAGTCAAATTTTGGTCAGACAAAACCTTTTCGATTTTTTAGTAATTCATATTCAGTAGAAAAATTCAAATTCAGTCAGACAAAACACACGAAAATTCTTCCATTTTAATTGCAAGTAGTATAAATCAAATTTTGGTCAGACAAAACCTTTTTGAATTATTGTAATTCATATTCAGTAGAAAAATTCAAATTCAGTCAGACAAAACACACGAAAATTCTTCCATTTTAATTGCAAGTAGTATAAGTCAAATTTTGGTCAGACAAAATCTTTTCGATTTTTTAGTAATTCATATTCAATAGAAAAATTCAAATTTAGTCAGACGAAATACTCGAAAATTCTTGTAATTTAATTTCAAGTAGTATAAATCAAATTTTAGTCAGACAAAACCTTTTCGATTTTTTAGTAATTTATATTCAGTAGAAAAATTCAAATTCAGTCAGACAAAACACACGAAAATTCTACTATTTTAATATTTAATTGCAGTCATGTAAGTTAATTGTAAGCGGAACACTTTCCGAATTATTTTTTGTTTCAAGTGATAGAAATCAATTTTAGTCGGACAAAACTAATTCCGAAAGTCAATTGATTTTTATTTTATCAAGCTGAACTTGACATTTTTTTATATAATGAAATTCCTGTTTCGTTTGACTTATTTTCAGTTTATAAATGGATAAATTCTCCAGTTGCTTATCACAATGATGTTTATTCAGACTTGGCGTTTACCATGTATTGCAAGTGTGTTGTTGACATATGCAAAATACGTTTCACATTGAGGGATGATCACTTGAATGAATAACGTAGACTTTGTGCTTGACAATGAATTATATTCTCTATCTCAAGAACAACTGACGGTTAAATGTCAATTTTTATCTTTTTCTTCCTTTTCTTCTATTTTTACCCCCCGACCCTTAGAAAAAAGACCAAAAAATATCATGACCCCTCTTTCAAAGATTTCTTTTTCATCAAAATGAAAAAAACTTTATTTTGAATAAATTTTTTATAATAGATCCATAGAAGTTTATATAATACACTATTACGTAACATGTTTTTGATTAAAATTTTACAATAGAATAGAATTTCATAAGCGTTATTGTAAAATTACATAAGTAACGATTTTATTTTTTATAACAAAAAAATGTAATAATATTATGTAATTAATTACCTAATGTATATTATATGGAGAAATTATATACCTAATAAAATTAATTATTAAGAGGGAATAATTGTTTTTTTTTTTTAATAAATAAATGGGGGGAAATAATTATAAATTTATTATATGTTTAATTATACCTATATAGAATTATTTTACAATGGAATTTTCAAATTTCCTCCAATTTTAAACATGAATTAAACTTATGTTAAATCTTGTGAACGATTTATGCAAAGAACTCCACTTCGCCTTCATTGTTAAGACTATTTCGAGAAAACTTTTTCACTCAGTGTTCCTTTTTTTTATGGCCAGAAGAACGAAACTTTTCCACGGGGAACATTATTTAATTACGCTAATTATATTTTTATGAAAGGAGATATTAATTAGTGCACTCGAAAAGGATTCATATATAGCTACGAATATTAATAATGCAGCAAAACAGTAACCGACCATTTAGTGTTTTACTGTTACTTGGTCCAAATTTTATTAAGTTATTATAAACATTTCCTCAATATAAATGTTGAAATTTAATTAATTAGAATTTTCATTACAAATATCATATTTTTTTTTTTACTATAAGTAATCTCCTTCTTTATCGAATCAATCGATTATGTAATATAGGTCAACCTCGTATCTCGTAAAAGAAGTTGAGGACAGGCATATATAGAAGATAAACTACATACAAAAGTAAAAAGTATCATGCTTGGTACAAATTGTAAAGTGTAAATTGGCCATTGACATAAAACTTGTCTTTTATTGACAGAGAAACATTAATGTCATTTTATTGACGACCTCTATTGGTAATGACGCTAATAAAATATATAAGGAATTTAATAACTTTTATTCGAAAGCAATGAAAACAAGGCAATATAATTTTTTATTATTTTTTTTTATTATTAATTTTTATTAGTCAGATTATTATTATAAAAGTGAGGAAAAAATTTATTTTATTCAAAATAAAAAGGATAAAATATGAAAAATAAAAAATATTCCTTATTTTATTTCTCTTTTTGCTTAATAAGTAACTTGAGTAAAATATCTTTTTGATAATTTTGTTTTCAGTGTATTATAATTTAATTATTTTAATAATTTTATTATCTTTTTTGTCATTGTTTTTTTATATTGTTAAAAATTAAACTTGAACGACAAGATAAAAATTTTTTTCTAAATCTCTCAGTGAAGAAAACTTCACAGATTTAAATTCTAAAATAAAAAAAATCTCTACTTAAGTTTTTTGGAAAATTTTTGTTTCTCTATTTCCCAATGTTTTGTGATTGCAACTCAATTCCATTCGTGAATCACAAATAAATACACAAATAAATACACATTCCTGTAAAATGAACAAACGCTGTTTGCCATCGCTCTATTTTTTTTCAATGAGACCCCTTTTCTCGCATTTGACAGAAAACATTGTTTTTTGTCCGTGAATCGATTTTCCATCAATATTTTAATTGTACCAAATGTCAACTTGATTTATTTGTATAATTACAGTGCTTTATTTTCAAATCATTTCACAATTTAGCCAATTTAACAGAAAAAAAGAGAGAGAGAGAGCAGGCAATGCTAAAAAAAATGCATGTACGCAAATTTTTTCTCATTCACGAAGAACACGAAGAGACGATTCATTAAACTTTGCAATATGAGTTTTCTCTATATAGAAATTGTTCCACATTTGCCAATAAAAATTACCGAGAAAATAGAAATAGAAACGAATTTCTTTAATTCAACAATTTCTTAATGTTATTTTATTATTTATTACATTATTGCTTCCTTTATTTATTTTTTTTATTTTAATTTATTTTTTATTTTATCAATAATAATGATAATAATGAATTTTAAATTAATTAAAGTTTATTTCATTTATTGAGTAGGGGGGAGGGTTAATAAAAAATAAAGATAAAAATCTCTTCCTGTTGAAAATAACTATCTGTGAGGAACAAAGAATCATTCGAAATCTCGTTACCGTAATGTGATACTTTGTCTTCTTTCAAACAGTTAATCCTTTGATGAAATTCAGGTTCGCAATGTTTCGACAAAAAAAAAAAAAACAAAAAAAACATTTTCATACAATCACTAATTTCATTAGAGGAAATTACTTTGTTCTTCCTTCTTTTTCAAACGTGTATAGCAATAAAATTTATATAATGCTAAAATTTTTTCCTCTATTTCCATAAAATTTCCCAATAAATTCATTCGACGGAAAAAAAATCCCATTGACTCAGTACATGAGGGAAAATTTTCATATTTAATAAAAAATTAATGATAAAATAAATTATAAAAAATGGAATATTTAATTAAGCCATTCAAGAAAACAAGAATTGATATATACTATTTAATTAAAATAGAGGAAAATATGGTAAAGTTAATTAATGATGATGACGAGATCAATGTGAAACGTTTTTGCTACAGAGCTGCTTGAAAATGGTACATATATCATTTTGTGCTGAAAGAAGTTTGATTCATCACTTCCGGTTATAGGCAAAAAAGAAAGTGTCTTCTAAAGATGATTTAGAATTGACCAGCAAGCTTTGCTGCATTTTACATTAACAGGCTGAAAGTTAAACTTCCTTCGAATGATTTATGATGCGACGAAAAGGTCCTTGTCACCTTCGACAAGCCAGAGCCGCCAACATCGATTAACCATCAACAAGCAAAGAACCTTCTAACTGATCCAGAAAAAAATAGATATATATAGTGTATAAAAAAAGGGCGAGAGCTTTTTCCTCTAAAATGAACTTCATTTGTTTCACTTTCGATAAAATTGTTTAATACATTAATCTACCAGAAATTTCATTTTTTTTAAATCAGTTTACTTCCTGGTAAGGAAAAAACATTAATTATTTTTAAAACTTTGACGTTTATTTATCTGGAAAGAAATTTTACAAATTGCTTTTTTATTAGAAAATTTTATATATTTTGTTGACAATAAAATCGTTTTCTATTTTTAATAATTAAATGAAAACTACTCGAATAATATTTGTTCCAATATTTTAGATGATAAATATTTTTCTATTTTAAATGTTTGGCAAAATGATTTTTAAGTTTTAACTTTTAACAAATACTTTGATAAATATTTTTAACAAATACTTGAAAAAATATTTTTAACAAATACTTGGGAAAATATTTTTAACAATTACTTTGCAAAATATTTTTAACAATTACTTTGCAAAATATTTTTATGAAATAAATTGAAAAACATTTTTAATAAATATTTCAACAGTATATTCTCAAGAATATTTTTAATAAACATTTAAAAAATATATTTTGAATCGTATTTTTAAATAAACATATTAAAAATGTGAAAGTTTTAAACAATAAATTACATTTAATAATAAATGTTTGAAAAAGAAACTATTTAGCAAATTATTACTCTTAAATACCCTTTTTAAAAAATGTGAAGCAATGGAAACTTTTAAAGGCAAGTTTAATCGTTTCTCTTTAAGTTTTGATATTTAAAATTAAAATATTTCATATTTTGATGTGACAGTGTTTAAATAGGTCAACAATCGATTTATTTTGATATATACAAAAACTGCAATATTCTCGCAGTTTTATTATCTTGAAATAATGAAATAATAATTATATATTATATAATACTTTAAATTTACAGTATAATGGATATTATACACAGTTTGATGTAAAAAAAAAGAATTTTTTTTAATTCTAATGGAAAAGTTCAAATGCGTATAATTATAAAGACACTTGAAATATTTTTCAACCCTGAATCTTTTATTACATTTTTTATAACTTCATTTAATCATTTTTATCCCCAGCTTCAAAACTAATATTGTACTATTTCTCGAGAGTGATAATAGAAAAGCAGAAGAGAAGCTTTCCGATAATCGACGCGAATATAAAATAATTATGCGTATCAAGGGTTAACTATAACTAGATCCTTTTTAAAAATAGTTCTAATCAACGCATGGGAAAAAAATACATTCCAATTTTTTTTATTGAAAAAAAATTTATGAATATTTAATAATTTATTTACATAGAGGTGTATCATTAAATATCGTTTCTAATTATATTGGAATCGTGAGAAAAAATATTTTTCCTGGTAATGAATATTGTTATCAGAGAAAAATTTCAATTTGATACGTAAAATAACTAAATAAATAAATAAATACGCAATGTTCATTAAACTAAACGTTTTCTGGAAATCACGTTTTAACCGCAAAGACCATTTTTTTCATTTCAATTTTAGCAACAGTCTTTAAAAAAAAATAATAATAATAAAAATCCTCCTCTTCAGATATTCATCTCATATCCATATAGATTTTTAACTCGCACTCCTCACGTAAAATCCATGAAAAAATATGAATAGGAGATAAAAAAAAGATGTCATGAAAACGAAAAACCATGAAAGAATATGCCCAGGACTTGAGCATTTCAATTTGTTCAACTGACAAATCGGACTCTAAATCCGGATAAAGTCCAATTCTTATATTTAAATTTATTTTGCAATATATACGAAATTGTTATACTTTCAATTGGTTTTTTTCAATAAAAAAAGAAGGAAAATTTTAATGAATAATAGTCGGAAATTTACATTTAGAAATTAAAGTTTCTCTCTCTCTCTTTTTTTTCTCTGTCTTTTTTTCTTCCTCTTTCTCTCTCAAGAGAACGAAACGATTTTGAAATTGAAAGACTATTTGAATTTTTATTGAATAGAAATGTGTTATTGTTGAAAGCAA
Source organism: Leptopilina clavipes (assembly GCA_001855655.1). Lineage (NCBI taxonomy): Eukaryota > Metazoa > Arthropoda > Insecta > Hymenoptera > Figitidae > Leptopilina > Leptopilina clavipes. The sequence continues at coordinate 3,341 of JUFY01026078.1, read as the reverse complement.
ACTGAAGTGAATAAAATAAATTTCAGTGAATCGGAAAAAATTTATCTTCAGCTATACTAAATTTACAAGAATTAGGGAACATTCTGTCTCACTGAAACCGTCTTTTACTACTGATAATAAAGTTTGTCGAGTGTCTGACTGTAACTGACTTCATTCCCTGAGGAGGAAAATTACACTATCTTCGAACAATTGTCTGACTCGAACTGTCTTTTACTACTGATATCAGTAAAAAAAACACCCTTCAGGAAACTTATATGTCTCATTGTCAGTAAAACTTAGATACTTTCTTCTACTGATTTACAAAAAAAGAGAAAATTGATTATATAAAAAAATCAGTAACAAAATCCTGAAAATACGTCTGAAAAATTACTTTTTCTACTCACATTCAAAAATAATAATTTTATCCATTTTTTTTTTGTTCCACTAAAAAAAAATTTTGTCTTCTAATATGTAAAATGAGAAAAATTTTGTTCTACTAAAAAATAAATTTCTTTTCTAAATTGTAAAATGAAAATAAATTTATTTAAAACATTTCTTCGTTCTACTATATATAAAATAAATTTCTTTTCTAAACATGTATAAAGAGAATAAAGGAAAATTATTCAAGGAATGATAACGACTACTTTCGATATATAGTAAAAATTCACAAAAAATATGCAATTCAGCGCGAAAATTCACCTAAACTCACCAGCTAAACGCAATGAAGCAGAATTGTTTTAAGACAACGCCCACTTTGCGCCTCACTTTTCCGGCGGAAGTTCAAAGTTACCTCAGATTGCACCCTCTGAGCACTTGGCATCGAGATAGGAATGCAGAAAGGAAAACAAAAATAAGAGAAAAAAAACTCTATACAACTGGCAAATAAAAATCCCGCTAAAAAAAATTCAACATCCGCTAAAAATCTCTTTTCCAAAAGTAAAAAAAATCACGCGACCAGAAAGGACGTAAAAAAAACTCCAAAAACAGAAAATTAAAAACGTTGAAATAGTATATATCTATCTCTCTCTATATATATATAACGTGTAAATGGATCCCCAGTTGGATAAATTTTCAAGAAATCAGAGAACAAACTTTTGCGAATGGAAAAAGTTTTCCAACGTGTGAAATAAGAATGAGTGATATCCGATAGGTGCGGACGCGTATGTTATAACTATAGCGTGTGGTGAAGCGATAATGTGTTCAATTTGATATATAGAATAGAAAAGAAGGGGAGAGATGATAAGGATTCTCAACGCGTTGAGAAAGCTGAGAAAAGCGGAGGGATGAAAAGAGGGGGGTGAGCAATGGCGGAAGGAAACACGTGTGCTGCCAAAAAAAAAAGAAAAAGAAAAATATATATATATATGTGTGTACGAAAAAAAAAACCCGGCAGCGTCAGTAGTTCGGAGGGTTTTGTATCGACTGACGAAGCTGAACTGAATAAGGGCGCGTCGTCGTCGTCGACGTCGTCAGCTGCAATGCCACTCCAAGCCCGCGAACCATTCAGAGTCCTCCACTGCCACCTATAATGCTTTACCCCTTCTTCAACCAGCATACAAACCCCCCCCCCCCCCCCCCCCCCTCTCCCCCCATCGGTGAGTATCCGCGGGCGGTTTGGCAAACCACCCCCGTCCCCCCCATTCCTCGAACTCGTCGAACCATAATTGCACGCGGAAGCTTCTCTGACTATATATACGTGAGAGTTGGGACGACTGCTGGATTACGGGACTTTAAGAACTTAAATGTATGATCAATTTACACATACGTAAATCTTTGCTGACAGAATTTAAAAAATCTCCATTAAGATTCATTTTTTTCGGACAAGAAAAAATTTGTCCGTTTTTTTATTAAAATTGCGTGTTCATATTTCTTTTTTTTTTTGTATTTTGGAACGTTTTTGTAACATTGACAATTATACACACAAATTACAATAAATGGGCATTAATTACTGCGGGAAAAAATCGGGGGGGGGGTGGAATAATCGCGGGAAATAATCGCAATATATGTAACGCTAAACGCATTTAGAACGTTGAATTCATTCATCAAGTGGATTAAAAGTGCGCATGAGCAGCGAGAGGCGGGGCGTAAAGTTAGAGTGGGGAGATGAGAAGAAGCGAGATGGAGAGAAACACAATTTGCCCCTCGCAGTTAATTAACCGAATAGTAATAATAATATTAATAAAATAATATTTATATTGTAATGATTATAATTTTCCAACTTATAATAATTTAATTCAATTCTGTAGTATTTATTTAATTCTACTAAAGCGGTCTTTTACTACTTTGAAATATAAATTGCAAGCACTTTAAAGTTGGATTTAAATTCAGTCTTACTGGTGATGTATAAAAAGAATGGGAATGTAAAAAAAGTTTCGTCGGCCTAGAATTGACAGTTAGTACTTTTTTTGTATTAAAATAGGAAATTAACAATTTTATTGTGTTGTAAAACGAAATTTATCTACTGATACGGAAGATTTTTAGGTTGAATTCTCAAAGGGGTGTGTCTGACTAAAACTATCGTCTACTACTGAGAGTAAATTTAGACAAGTGCTGAATATTTAGTCTGACAAAAATTATATTTTACTACTAATTATAGGAATTAAAAGTATTATAAGAATAAGATAAGGTTCTGTCTGACTAAAATCATATTTTACTACTGATACGAATATTACAAGAATAAGAAATAATGTTGTCTGACTAGAATTATATTTTACTACTGATAACAGTATTTTTAAGAAAAAGGAAAAGTTCTGTCTGACTAAAATTATATTTTACTACTGATAATAATGTTATAAAATAGGAAAAAGTTCGGTCTGACTAAAATTATATTTTACTACTAATTATAAGAATTAAAAGTATTATAAGAATAAGATAAAGTTCTGTCTGACTAAAATCATATTTTACTACTGATAACAGAATTTTTAGGAAAAAGAAAAAGTTCTGTCTGTCGAAAATTATATTTTACTACTGATAATAATGTTATAAAATAGGGAAAAGTTCTGTCTGACTAAAATTATATTTTACTACTGATAATGTTATAAAATAGGGAAAAGTTCTGTCTGACTAAAATTATATTTTACTACTAATTATAAGAATTAAAAGTATTATAAGAATAAGATAAAGTTCTGTCTGACTAAAATCATATTTTACTACTGATAACAGAATTTTTAGGAAAAAGAAAAAGTTCTGTCTGTCGAAAATTATATTTTACTACTGATAATAATGTTATAAAATAGGGAAAAGTTCTGTCTGACTAAAATTATATTTTACTACTGATAATGTTATAAAATAGGGAAAAGTTCTGTTTGACTAAAATTATTTTTTACTACTGATACCAATATTACAAGGATAAGAAAAAGTGT
>JUFY01026074.1:3389-23110 GCA_001855655.1 Leptopilina clavipes | reverse complement strand
ATAATAATAATAATAATAATAATAATAATAATGATAATAATAATAAAATAATATTAATAATGATAATGATAATAATAATAATAATAAAATAACAATAAAATAATATAATAATTAGAATAATAATAATAAAATAATATTAATAATGATAATAATAATAATATTAATAACAATCAAAGTGAAAATAATAATATAGGACGGGAATTATGTCGCGTGCCGATTAAATAAAGTGTGCTATTACAAAATGGGTTATGCAGCGCAAGAGAGTTGCGAGTTCAACAACCGAACGGTGAACTGAGAGCCCGGTAGCGAAATGATATAGCGGTCGTCTAACTCGCTCGCACACTCGTCTGGCCGTGGCGCGCTCTCCAACCCCTCTACTTTTCTTTCACGTGTCCCATTGAAAACTCCCCGTGTCTGTATGTGCGAGTCGTTGACTGTGACCACTTAACGATGGACTCTTGCCTGACTAAAGTACGAGTGCTACCACTTGTACTTTTGCAAGACAATCCCGTTAGACACATTTTGCAAAAAAAAACAGAAAAGAAAAGAAAAGAGAGAAGGAAAGAGAAAAAAAATAAAGAACACATAATTATCTTTCTTTCAATCAAGCCCATTTCCCATCCTTTGTTCCTCATTTCCTTTATCTACATTCTTCAATAGCGTGCACTTCTTGTATTCTTCCGTCCGGCCACGTGCTGATACAATAAATGATTAATCTGTTCCCTTATTCATTATGGACTGCAAAAATGTATTATTGCGCAACGAAATATGCAATGGAGTGATAATGCGCATTTTTAAGGCGGGATTTATGTTACTGCGCAGGGAAATAGTGGCGTGAGTGCTACTGCGCATCTAAAGACGACAATTTGTGATACTGCGCATGTAGTGAACGCTTTTTACACTAGTGCGCATCTATAGGGCAGAATTTACGTTACTGCGCATCTAAAGACGACAAATTGTGGCACTGCGCAGGAAAATAGTGGCGTGAGTGCTACTGCGCATTTAAAGACGACAATAGTACTTATTGCGTTCTATAAATGCGCAGTAATATTAATTAATTTCTATAAATGCGCAGTAATACTTATTAAATTCCATAGATGCGCAGTAGAATTTATCGTGCTCTATATAGATGCGCAGTAGCATTCACAAGTTTCTCGTATTTAGTCATAAAAATTACAAATTAAAAATTCCCCATAAAAGTCAAAGATTCACTTTCAAAATTCGATTTTCATTTCCTTACCTTCCTCCCGTAAGTAAGGCGCAGAACTATAAAATTTCGAATAATTTTTTTAAGTATTATTAAATAACATCATAAAATCAAAAGACCTTATTTAGCCTCATATTAAATATAATTCGAAAAAAAATTACTTTAAAGATTCTATTATATTGAAAAATTAATTAAACATTGTTTCATCAAATTTTATATTTCTATTAATTTTATAATATATAAATCCTTATATGTCTCAACTATAGTAACCGAAAATAAATTTCAAACATGTTACGTAATTTTTTTGTGACTCGAAAAGAAAGACTTTTAAAATTGAGGGTCATTTCCCTTCACTTTGGAAGGTGAACACTGTATAAAAATCGTCTCGGTCTCGATGGTTCAACGACCTCGTTCAAGTTCCCTGCTTTCGAGGTCCTTCCACCTTTTGATATAGAGACACAAGATGACTTTCGAATGAGCATATTTTCGATTAGTGTTCAATGTTAATTGCGTAATAAATTCAAGTCTTTTTTTCTCACATATATTCCAATTCGTTTTTGTTTCAATCCAATGAAATTAATATAATGCAGTAATATATAATAATTGTCGCATATTTTCTAAAAATCCCTATAGGTCTATTTTTCTTCCAAAATTAATTCATATAAGAAAGATATAATATGGATATATTATATTATATAATATATTTTGTATTTTATATTATATTTTATATTATATTTTATATTATATATTTTATTATATATTATATTATTACAAAATAAATCTTGTTATCATAGTCACGATGCATCTTTTACTTCATAACGATTGTTTTAATCTGGTTGAAAATGGGCGCCAGAAACTTTAAAAATTAATTTTATGATTGTAATTACTATGACCTGGTTTTTATAAATAAATGATATTATATTTTATATTATATATTTTATTATATATTATATTATTACAAAATAAATCTTGTTATCATAGTCACTATGCATCTTTTACTTCATAAAGATTGTTTTAATCTGGTTGAAAATGGGCGCCAGAAACTTTAAAATTAATTTTATGATTGTAATCACTATCACCTGGTTTTTATAAATAAATGATAATTATATTTAACAGGTTGTATAGGGAGAAAAATCTTTTTCTTTTCCCCCTTTTTTTGTGGCCTTTCCAGTGTTAATGACCTCTGCCGTATATAATGTACCCGGGTATAACCTTGAGCATCCCACAGAAAAGGTAGCGTTCAACAACCGATAAGAATCGTCGGTGAAATTTCGTCAGCTTGTGGTTCCAACACCGAAACTGAATTCGGTTTTACTTTTGGTTCGAAGACCGCTCCCCGAGTAACGGTTCTTCAACGCTCAGGCACTTGCACTTATTCACTCCTCCTGACAAACGCTTTCAGATGTCCTTTATACACTATCTACATATAAATAATACGTGATCGATATATTAAAATTACTTCTATCTTTTATCAATAACTATATTTAACAATTAATTTCCGTTTAAAATTTTTTTTTCCGAATTTTTCTAACTTGTTTTTTTAATTAACTGGAAAAACAGTAAATGACAATTTTTAGGAGAGAGGAAGAGGATAAAGATAGGCGAATGTGTGAAGAGATAATTTGCCAAATCATGTGACAGTGTGGATAATGAAACGTATATATATAAAATAAAACTTGTGTTTAGGGTGGAGAAAAGGGAAGGGGGGGGGAATGTACAGTTAGCAGCGAATGACGACAACGATTCACTACTCTCTGTGGGGACGATTTGATTTCGTTGGGAGAAGGTTGGCGGCGGCAATGTAGGCGCAACAACGGGGTCTCGCCTATGGGGGTATCGAAACCTCCTTAAGCTTATGGCCCATGGTGTGTGTGTTGTTATGCGCGAACTCGAACCATGAGTATACATCCAAGTAGGACAATGACCGTCAGAGACCTTCTTTCAGGGGCACCGTTGTTGAGAGAGCGATGAAAGAAAATAAGACTGAAGAGGGATGGGGGGGGGGAGGAACATGCACATACACACACTGCAATCCTCAAGGAAGAGAAAGAGAAGACTTTTGCGAACTCACTTTACTAATTCACTTGCCACTCGCTTTTCCGGCTACCAATAAAGAAGGAATGCTCTCGCTTCCGCGACAATCGGTCAAATCTATTGCGCAGAGAATGGGCACACAATAAAGGAAAAATTATTGTGGATTCTAAAACCGCCTGATTAATGTAGAGGAATACTTTTTGGAAAATGTTATCCGAATAATTATCCTGTAATAATTTTCCATTCAATACTTTCCTAACTTTCGGTATATATGAGAAAGTACAGTTCGATAATTCTTGTAAGGCCACTTGGGGTCATTTGGAATCCGCTAGGTGACTTATTGAGTCGTAGTTGCGAATATCAGCAAGTTTGCCGTTTTGAGATAATCCGCAATGACTGCGCGTGAAAACATTTTTGCTTTTAGCATGTTTTCAAAATTGTTACGACGGAATATGTTTATATTCATATAAGGTCAGTATTTCAATAACTGGATAATTCTTGTAGACAATTTTTTAATTAATACGTGGTCGATATATTAAAATTACTTAGGAACTATCCCCACTATCTTGATTTGAATTTATCGTAGGTGATAACTTTTTCTTCCAAAACTTATAAAAAAAAAAAATTTTAGATACTTCGAATCATTTAGAATCCGCTAGGTGACTTACTGAGACGCATGTTTTCAAAATCGTTTCATGACGTCAGTAATTCAATATAACTGGATAATTCTCCTGGACATTTTTAATCATAATACGTGATCGATATATTAAAATTACTTAGGAATAATCCCCACTATCTTGATTTGAAATTATCTCGATGAATAACCTTTTCTTCCAAACATTTCCTTATCAAAAAAAAAATGGTTCTCCTTTTGAAATTTTTCGTGAAGTTAATCATAATACGTGATCTATATATTAAAATTACTTAGGAATAATTCCTAGAATTTAATTTGAAAATATCGTTATGAATAACTCTTCATTCCAAAAGTTCCAAAAAGAACAAATTTCGCCACTTATTAAGTTCTAAGTGACAAAGGTTGGTTTAATTTTTCTAGTGGTTGAAATGGTTTCCAGATATACCGAAATAAAATTGTTGTTTTCAAATATAGTTACGAATCTTTTACTTTACAAAGATTGGTTCAATCTGGTTAAAAATGGGCTCCAGAAACTTTAAAATTAATTTTATGAATGTAGTCACTATCAAATTTTTCTTCAAATAAAGCTTTGCAACGTCTGCAACTTGCGCCATGACAGTGACGTCAAATCGCGCCTGCGCTAATTCATATTATTACCCTCTCACAAAGTGACAGAATTATTCTCGATCTTAGTTGTTCCTGAAAAAAAGAAAAATAGATGATTAAATTAAGATTAATAGTGGAAAATCAAGTTTTTGTGGACATTTTAATCGTAATTCGTAAACGATATATTAAAATTCCTTTAGGAATAATTCCCAATACTTTGATTTGAATTTATCGTTAATTACTTTTCCTTACAAAACAAACAAATTTAGCCACTTATTATTTTTAAGTGCGACAAAGATTGGTTTAATTTTTCTAATACTCGAAATATTTTTCAGATACAAGGAAAAATATCGCTGCTTTTATATATAGTCACGAATCTTTTACTTTATAAAGATTGGTTCAATCTGGTTAAAAATGGGCTCCAGAAACTTTAAAAATTAATTTTATGAATGTAGTCACTATGAAATTTTTCTTCATTTAAAAGCGTTGAGTCGTCTGCAACTTGCGCCATGACAGTGACGTCAAAAATCGCGTCTGCGCAAATCCACATTATTTCCAGGAAAATCCTCTCTGAAATTGATAGAATTATTCTCGATCTGAGTCGTTCCTGAAAAAAAGAAAAACAGATCATTAAATGAAGATTAATAGTGAAAAATGAATTTTTCGTGGACATTTTAATCATAATAGTTAAAGGATATATTGAAAATTCCTAAGGAGTAATTCCCACTATCTCTATGCTTGATTTGTAATTATCGTGATGAATATAATTTTTTTTTCCAATGAACGAAACTAGATACATATAAACTCTGAGATTTGCAGTTATATCTCTCTTTGTTAACGATTAAACATAATCTCTATCTGTCTCTCTCTCTCTCTCTCTCTCTCTCTCTTTCACCAACGCATAATATGCAAATAAATTTTCGCACATACGGGTTATTCGCATCATATCTCGGTAACATAATAGAACGCTATGGCGAGGGGGTAAAGACCTCGACACTGGCTGTGGTTCGATCCGAATGGGCACCATGGAGACGGCATTTCCGGTTTACATCGCGTTCTCCTATCTCCCGTTGGCAAGCTATTACGCGAATTAGAAACCTTACCCAATAGTAACATCTTAATATCGATTTTATTAATCCAAAATTTCTTCAATTTCTTTTAATATCTTTTTCTTTCAATTAATTAAATAAAAAAAAAATTCTTTTCTAAATAATGCAATTAATTAAACAAATTTTTTTAAAATTTGCAAAAAACCTTTTCAAAATTCTCCTGCAAAAAAAAATTATCGAAAAAATCATTTATTTAAAAAAATCGAAATTTTTGCAAATCAAGAATGTTGAAAAGTTAAAAAATGAAACGAAGGAAAATGAATGTAATTTTTTCATCTTCATTTCTTTCTTTTTTTTTCGTACTTTCCTGGTAAATTAATATATCTGGTACAGTAGTTCCTCCAAGGAGGGAAAAGATCGACGACCCGAGAACGTATCTGGGTTAGTAGACGTCGTCGATTCACGCGGAAATTCTTCTCTAGCAAAATCAGAGGAGACTTAAACTGCGCGCGAGGGACACCGCACTAAAAATGGTGAATTGAATCTTCTTCGAAAAGTGAAATTTGGAACGTCGCCATTTTGTATATGACTCCATTTATTTATTACTCTCGGAAAAAGGAAGGGGAAGAGTGAAGATTACAGAGAGAGGGGGTGGGGTCAACGTTACCTTGTTGCAAATTTTCATTATATATTTTCAACTATTGCAATATGGTAATTTTTAGTAATGAAAATTTTTGAAAAATAATTTTTTGCAAAATAGAAACGAAGGTGAATTAGTTTTGAGAAAGGAATATTGCTATATACTATAGAAATAATCACTATGGAAGTCAGGGTCTGCAGTCAAAGTCACGGTCGAAGATCACTCCCCCCCCTTCTTCCCCTTCCGTTACCCCTTCACTTTGATGGAACGTTCACGCATTTGACAGCTTTCGTATTATAAACACGTCATATTGTAGATTGAGAGAGAGTATTAGCTCAGTGTCAATGACAATGGGAAATGTAAGCGGGGGCAATAAACATATATATATGTAACCAATTTTTGGCCATGCACGAGGACCGAGTTCATTGAACTTTACAATGTCCAATGACCAATCACGTAAGAAGGGATCCGTTCCTGTGAGGCCAATCCTAATCCCCCTCCCCTCTTCTCTGAACGACGACCGGTCTCTGACATGCTATCTTATAAGAGACTGTTACGTGGGCGAAATTAACCCAAGCCAACACACGCCTCGTTTAATTTCCTACGGCTATTCGTAATATAAACTGAATAGTCAATAAACCTAATAGGGGAATAAAATCGAACTTTAATTTTTAACATAATAATCGCTCGTTATTTTATCTCCATTCACATTTGAATTTTAAATTTTTAATACGTAATTTATTATTAGATATATTATTAAAATACTTTCTTCTTTAATCATTATATTAAAATATATCCCGATAAACGTAAAATTGAAATTTCAATGATATTCATAATACGTGGTCGATTATATTAAATTTACTTTTTTTTCCTAACTGATTAACAATTTTTATCCTTTGATTCATTTAAAATATAATTAAAAAATTTACTTTTTTCCAAAAGTGGGAAAAAGCTTACACCGAACTGATTTTAAGCGAAATCAATTTGCCGACTTGAATTCTTTAAACTAAAAAAAGGGAGTAGTGAATTCCGAGAATGAAAAGAGAGTAATATAAAGTAAGAGAAAAAAAAATAACAGAAAGAGTGAAAAGATTCAGTGGCGGAGAAAAAAGGAAATATAAAGTTGCATTCCTACTTTTAAGCAGAAAACTATAAGGCTGTTTCGGGAGGTTTGCAGTTGGATTTTTTGAAAACGATTGGCGCATGCGAACGCGAAATGAAAGAAGGTGGTTTTGCACTCCGAACCACCCTAAAAGTCTCGAAGGAAGCGAGGGAGAGCTATATAGTTAGGTGAAAAGAGGAGAAGGGATGTGCATTACGAATGGAAGTTTGCAGTCCGGAAAGAGAAACCTTTAGAAAAAGAGAGGCGGCAAAAGACAAGGAGAACAACATGTCTCAGGAGGGAGAAAGGAGAATGAAAGACAAAGAAACACCCGGAAAATGAAAGAGCAAATTAAAAAAAATTTTCTCCTAAGTTTTTCGATTTTAAATGGGACAAACTATGTAAAAATTATAAGAATTAGAAAAAACCTTCCATTGGTTTTTTACTATTAGAAATATTAACGTTTCTTGGACTTAATCATAATACGTGATCGATATATTAAAATTACTTAGGAATAATCCCCACTATCTGCATTTGGTTTTATCGTAACTTTTCCTTCCAAAAAATTTACCCACTTATTAATTTTTATCTAACAAAGTTTGGATTAATTTTTCCGATCGAAAAATGGATTCCACAAATAACGAAGTAGTTTTCAAATGTATTGACAAATCATTTACTTTGTAAATGATTTTTTTAATCTGGTTTAAAATGGGCGCCAGAAACTTTAAAATTGAATTTTATCACTGTAGTCACTGTCACTTTTTTCTTCAACTCCATACAGATTTGCGAACGTCTGCAAATGACGCCATGACACTGACGTCAAATCGCGCCTGCGCCTTTCCATATTATTATTCCAGGAAAATCCTCTCACAAATGGCAGGAATTATTCTCAATCTGAGTCATTTCTGAAAAGAAGACAAAAAAAATTAGTTGGAGATTAATAGTTCAATTTACAAATATCGATAAATATAGAGAATTTTAGGTGAGAGGAAAAATCCTCTTGGAGGGAGAGTAATTTTTTACTCGGTGTCTGTGAAATATCAGATCGGCTTGAAGTTTTTAAAGAATAGGAAGAGAAAAAAAAATAGTGGAAAGAGAGGTGGGTGAGACAGGAGGAAAACGAAAGAGGAAATGAGGGAGAAAGAGTGAGTGAGTGAGTGAGAGAGAGAGGGAGCCTCTGGCAACGGGTCGATCGAAAGCGCAGCGCAAGAGAAATGCACCACCTTCGGTTCTGGCTCTGTCTGCTGCTTTGCACGGCGCGTGTACAAGCTGGCGCCTATATCCACCAATACAAACGTGTATAGGAGAGACGAGAGACCGTCGGCCAAGCCGCCTCGCGTTGGGCTAGGTCAGGTCTACCCGAGTTTCACTGTGCCATTCGCGAGCCGCGACGTACACCCTCGTGCGCTGTGCATTGTTTACGAAAATTTCACACACACCCTCTTCCCCTCACGGCGCCATTACACAAAAAAAATACACCGGGCAAAAAAATTCCCCTCCACTTATCATTCAATAAAATCTTCCAATATATAAATACAACCCTACAATCTTAAATATCAACCATTATCATCACCACCACCCCACTTTTCACCACCCATCAAAAAAGTGAATTTTCTCCCACTGCAAAATATCACCAACGACTTTTCCTTTCATTTTTTTTATTTCCCCCTCTCTGTTCATTAAATTCAACATTCGAAAACTATCCTAAAAGATACCTTCTCAATTAAAAAAGGGATTGTTTTCATTTTTCGTTAAAGCCCTCCTAATGTCCTGATAATCGATAAACTCGAAAGTCGTTCGGATCGATCTCGCGTCCCGCCCGAATAAATGTTGATTAAAATCACAACAATTTTTCAAAAAGAAACAACATTTTGGACTCGTAATAAGTGGAGTGATAACATGAAGCTGGATTCAGTGTCATTGAAAAATTACAGGATCACATAAGCAAAACAAAAAGGGACCAATTTATAACAAAAAAAAAAAAAAAATTTTGGGTACGTTTTATTCTGATTTTTTAAAATAAATTTGTGAAAAACGCCCTTTTATTTTCCTGCGGTGGGAGGGAAAATTGATTCTCCTCGTGTGACAAGTGAATTGAAAAATCGATTTTTTTAGGGATGAGGGGGAGGGAAATATATGAAGTGAGAAAAAAAATATTTTCGTGACTGAAGAGGGAAAAAAAAATTGAGTAACGAGGGACAAAGGGGGTGAAACACGGGAGTTTGTATCCCTCTTCCTCCCTCGTATGCAGTCGATCAATGCATGGACGGGTTTCACTTTCGCGGTGTTAAAGCGTGCACCGCTGCACCAGCGAGTTGAATTTCACCAGCGAGGGTAGCTTCCCTCTCGATCGACCGATAGTCGCAGAAAATTCCATGTTTCGCGCAATGTATTATTTTTTTCACCCCCCCAACAATATACGTTTAATAAAATCAATGGGAATTTTTAATTTTTTTTTTCAAATTTACTTGAAAAAAATTTTTCATTCACTACTCTACAATATCGAAAGAAGGTCACTGATGTCGATGCGGTAAAGATCGCTCTAAATTCAGTTCGAAAAAAATTTTTTCCTAAATTGAATGATTTGAAATGAAAAATATTTCTAAAATTAAAAAATTACAAAACCATGTTATAACTGATGTTACTAAAGTATAACTGATGTTACTAAAGAGAGGAGAAATTCTCAGGAGAAAAGTGTTTGTGTTAATAAAATTTTGTAGGCTGCATTTTCTTTAAACGAGAGAAAGGCGAATTGATGATGTGTGGAGAACGAAGAATGATTGAGTCGCAATTTGGATACCGTTATGAGCAATGGAACTTCAATGTGTATATGTCTGTCTGTGTGTGTCACGTTTACAAAATTCGCAACTTATCGAAACATTCATTTATAATGACTTTTTCATGAGTTTCCAACACCTTATTGATATTTGAAATTCACAAAACTCTATAACAATACTTCCGTAATACCCCCTCTTTTTAATCTTATTATATAACGGAAAATTAATCGACAGTAAAAAAAATTTTTCCTTTTTTGTTTACAGTTGAAGAATGGAGGCTAGCGAATGGGATCATGCGACCCTTCGGGAGGAGGAATTCGAGCAACATGCAGTTTATCTCGTTCCGGATGTTTCAGGATCACCAAATGATTCAAATCGAGCTGAAGCATCACTGCCAAGAAATTTGGTGCTCAAATCATCGCAAGCTCCTAATGTAAGCTTTTTGAATCTAATATTTTCGAAAATTTTCGAAAAAAATTTTAAAGAAGATTCAAAATTGAAAATTTTTAATTCGAACCCAATTTCAAAATAATTATCAATTTTTAGGCCGTGGGAGTTTGGAGTACGAGTTACATTCCCAAGGGGACACGATTTGGACCGTTGATCGGTCAAAAATACACCAAGGATTCGGTGCCAGCGGATGCAAATAGAAAATATTTCTGGAGGGTAAGCATTATTAAAAAAATATTTCCTCTTATCTCAAAAAAAAATTCGTATTTCTAATGCTAATTTTTTTGAAAATTCGCACCAGATGTGAGAAAATAAATGCATTACTTCTGGACATTTAAATCATAATACGTGATCGATATATTAAAATTACTTAGGAATACTCCCCACTAACTTGATTTGAATTTCCAGAATTTGTAAAAAAAAATTTAGCTACTTATTAACTTTTATCTAACAAAGTTTGGTTTCATTTTTCTGTTCGAAAAATGGATTCCAGAAAGTAGTTTTCAAATGTAGTAAAAAATCTTTTACTTTGTAAAGCCTTTTTTATTCTGGTTTAAAATGGGCGCCAGAAACTTTAAAAATTAATTTTATTAATGTAGTCACTATTACTTTTTTCTTCACATACACAATCGGTCAAATCTATTGCAGAATGGGCACACAATAAAGGGAAATTAGTGTGATTCTAAATCTCCAGACTAAAATTTAGAGAAATTCTAGAATGTTAGTTAAGCTCCATAATCCTTGGAATAATGTTATCCGAATAGATTTTACTATCCTGTAATAATTTTCCATTCAATACTTTCCTAACTTTCGGTATATATGGGAAAGTACAGTTCGATAATTCTTGTAAGGCCACTTGGGATCATTTAGAATCCGCTAGGTGACTTATTGAGTCGTAGTTGCGAATATCAGCATGTTGCTGTTTGAGATAATCCAATGGCTCTGAAAACATTCTTGCTTTTTCGCATGTTTTCAAAATCGTCAGTAATTCATGACGTCAGTAATTCAATAACACTAGATAATTCTCCTGGACATTTTAAATCATAATACGTGATCGATATATTAAAATTACTTAGGAATAATCCCCACTTTCTTGATTTGGATTTTCCTCGTGATGATAAATTTTCCTTCCAAAACATTTTTGGTCAAAAATGGTTTTCACGACGAAAGGTTTCCATAATATAATAAAGATTGTTTTTAAACTTTTTTCTTTATAAAGATTGGTTTAATCTGGTTGAAAATGGGCTCCAGAAACTTTAAAATTAATTTTATGACTGTAGTCACTATCACCTTTTTCTTCAGCTTCCTACAGCTTTGCGACCCTGAAAAATTAAAATGGAAATGAATTCGCCGTTGGGTGAGGAATCTTCTTGATAACTATTACTATCAAAGATATTTTGCAATTACCATTACATCAGCTTTTTTTCGAAAGTGAACCATCCTCTTAGAAGCCATAAATCAGACAGTTGGTCCCTAAGCAATGCTTATCTTTCCTAGTCAAGCGATTTACAAAAAAAAAAAAAAAAATCGAAATGGAAAAAGCCTTCGAGGCAAAACTGGTTTCCAAACGGGACTTAAAACGAAAACCAAGAGCCATAGACGTCCCATAACTCATCAATTCGATATAAGCGAGAATTTACTTTTCAATCGATTATTTCCATCATCATTTCTTCCACACGTGCAAAATAAATTCTCCATTTTGTAAATAATAAAAAAATAATTTTTCATTTTTCCTTCTAGATATACAAGAACAACGAATTGTTCTACTACATCGACGGTTTTGATGTTCAAAAATCAAATTGGATGAGATATGTGAATCCGGCGTATTCATCGGAATCGCAAAATCTAATTGCATGCCAGTATCAAATGAATATCTATTTTTACACAATCAAACCAATTCTACCAAATCAGGAATTACTGGTCTGGTATTGTAGGGAGTTCGCCGAGAGGCTAAATTACCCCGATAATGGCGAACAGATGCTGCAACGAATAAGTGAGTTTATTGACAAAAAATTGCTTATTTCTTTTCATAATTTTTCTTTTGTAAGGATTTTTTTAATCTGGTTTAAAATGGGCGCCAGAAACTTTAAAAATTAATTTTTTGAATGTAGTCACTATCACTTGTTTCTTCACATATACAATCGCAGAATGGGCAAACAATATTTACTAAAAAAAAAATTTTTTGGCAATTTCAGGGCAACAGGTTCAACAGTCAACGGAAATTCCCCCAACGGTCGAGATTGTATCACCCCTCAAGGATTCGACAATATACGAAAGGCGTTCGCAAATGACCCCCACCGATGGATCCGTAAGATCGGACGAAGGTTACCATTCAAATGGCTATCACGACGAAATTCTCACGCCACCTGAGGAAAGTAGTGAATCCGATTCAGAGAATTATGTCCTCGATTTTTCGAAAAATGCCAAGGCCACTGGTACCGAAATTCTAAAGCACGATTCTCCCAATGTAAAGAATGAATATCGAAAAGTAAAAATCAAAATCACCAAGACATATAATAATTTTCAATCGACGAAGAATCTCGATCAGGTGAAGGAGAAAGATGAATTATCGAGTAGAGCCGCATCGCCCGAATTGCAAATTCAAAAACCCCTCTCACCAATAATAATAAGCCAAAAATCCGGTACATTATCGGACGATGAAATAGCAGAAAAAAATTCCAAACCATTTTACGAGGCTGAACCGAAATTAAATCAAATCACAGGCCGAGCATACCTGACAACATCGAGTTCAATTCTTGAGAATATTCTCCTAAGGAACAACACCACCGACAACAATAATAATACAAGTAACAATGGTAATCACGTGAATCATCATCATCAGCAACATCATCATCATCATCATTTAGTTGATTCCGTCACGCCACCGCCATCGAGTCCAACTGAAATGGCCTATTCGTATAAAAAATCCCATCGATATGGAAACATTCTCCCCTGTAGTCCCGACTCAAGTTCGAATCTTCCGATGCAAACGGAGAATAATTGTTCGCCGAGCAGTGGAATACTTCCAAGTCCAACGACGAATATCCACTCGACTGGGAATTTACATTCGAGTACAGGGAGTTTACATTCAAGTAATAATTTACACTCGAGTAATGGAAATTTACATTCAAGTAATGGAAATATTCATTCAAGTAATGGAAGTCTACACTCATCACGGGAACTTCACGTGAACACTTCATCATCTGGAAATCATTCGGGAACTGTTCTTCATTCGACGGCGAGTAGTCCTGGAATTTTACATTCGAGTACAAATCTCTCGAGTTCAATTATAACATCAGCGATTAATTCCAATGTGATGCAGAAGAGAAAGAGCAAAAGTCCCTCACCATCAACAACAACAACAACAACAAGTGCAATTCACTATTCAAATTCAACATCCGGACAAATAGAATCAACATCCGTTTATCTCAATTCAAACAATCCAAGTGTCTCACCAATATCACCAATTCAATCACCATCATCCTATTCCTATGGACTTTATCATCAGAATGGATCATTACATCACAATGTCACGCCATTGTCAATAAATTGCAGTCCCTATTCGCCAACACCAACGACAAGTGTTGTTTATGAACGTAGTGGCGATAGACGACACGATGTACAAAGTAACAATCATCAATTACCAACATCATCGACAATGCAAATCGATAGCAATCAATTGATTGCTGGTACGCATAATTTACATTTAGGACATCATCCAGGTTTGACAATTCATGCGAATCAATCGCTCAATAGATATTCACCAGCGAGTAGTTTATCGCCCGATGATCATGCCTGCTCTCAAAGTGGATCATTGAGTCCAAATTCACAGGGTTCAAGGGGCTATCGATCATTGCCCTATCCATTAAAGAAGAAGGATGGTAAAATGCATTACGAGTGTAATGTGTGTTGTAAAACATTTGGACAACTCTCTAATCTCAAGGTGCATCTTCGCACACATTCCGGTGAACGACCATTTAAGTGTAACGTCTGCACAAAAAGCTTCACCCAATTGGCTCATCTGCAGAAACATCATTTGGTACACACAGGTAATATATTCCTACAATGTTCGGAACTATTATAAACCTGTTCAAAACATGTTCGGACCTATTCAAAACATGTTTGAAACATGTTCAGAACCTACTTCCAACCTGTTTGAAACATGTTTGGAACTGTTCTAAACATGTTTGAAACTATTCTAAACCTATTCGAAACATATTTAGAAATATCCTAAACCTGTTTAAAACGTGTTCGGAACTATTCTAAACCTGTTCGAAACATGTTTGAAACATGTTCGGAAGCTATTCTAAACCTGTTTGCAATATGTTCGAAACGTATTCCAAACCTATTCTAAACCTGTTCGAAACATGTTTGAAACATGTTCGAAACCTATTCTAAACCGGTTTGAAACTTGTTCGGAACGTATTCCAAACCTATTCTAAACCTGTTCGAACCATGTTCGGAGCCTATTCTAAAACGGCTTGAAACATGTTCGGAACGTATTCCAAACCTATTCGAAACCTGTTCGAAACATGTTTGAA
The DNA here is from genome assembly GCA_001855655.1 of Leptopilina clavipes. Taxonomy (NCBI): domain Eukaryota; kingdom Metazoa; phylum Arthropoda; class Insecta; order Hymenoptera; family Figitidae; genus Leptopilina; species Leptopilina clavipes. The sequence goes on along the minus strand of JUFY01026074.1, from coordinate 8,070 downwards.
ACACGTTCGGAACGTATTCCAAACCTATTCGAAACATGTTCAGAACTTATTTGAAACATGTTCGGAACGTATTCCAAACCTATTCGAAACATGTTCAGAACCTTTTTCAAACATGTTCGGAACCTATTCTAAACCTGTTTGTAGCATGTTCGGAACGTATTCTAAACCTATTCGAAACATGTTTGGAACCTATTTCAAACGTATTCTAAACCTATTCGAAACATGTTTGGAACCTATTTCAAACTTGTTCGAAACATGTTTGTGTCTTATTTGAAGATTTAAACTGAATCAGACAATGTCGAGATTTGTTTTTAAAATCTATTATTTATAAATTATTCTTGAAAAAAATTAATAATAAAATTTTTTTGGCTACTTTAACAGGGGAGAAACCGCATCAATGTGAAATTTGCAAGAAGAGGTTTAGCTCAACGTCGAATTTAAAGACACACTTGAGACTGCACTCGGGACAGAAGCCGTACGCTTGTGATTTGTGTTCGGCGAAATTCACGCAATTTGTGCATTTGAAACTTCACAAAAGACTTCACACGAATGAAAGGCCGTACACGTGTCAGGGTTGTGACAAAAAATATATCAGTGCAAGTGGACTGAGAACGCATTGGAAAACAACAAGTTGCCGGCCAAATAATATTGAGGATGAACTTGCACTTGCAGCTGCTGTTGGTTCTCCTACATATTATGAATATGGACCGGACATGAATGTTGGTGAGTTAATTTTAAATTGTTAATATTATTTTTTTTTTAATAGAGATAAGAAAAAAATTGAAAATCAATTTTTTTTCATTGACATAACCTCAAAATAAAAATTTGTTTTTAACACAAAAAATTATAATTAAGAATGATTTCTCATCAAATTTGGAAATATTCAGTTGTACAATTTGCAAAAAAAAATTATTTTTCGACAAATTTTGTTGTTAAATAAAATTTATTTAACTTTTTGTGTTTTTTTTTTCTTAAAGTTTATAAACAATTATAATTTTTAGCCCAAATTTTACAAACAGTAACAAATTTTACTCTCTGAATGGTTCTCTACTTTCGTTAAATTTTGTTATAACAATATTTTGTTGAAAAAGTTATTAATCAAATTTTGGATGAGAAAATAATTTTTTTAATGCACAACTGAATATTTCAAAATTATGTAAAATTAATTTTAATTATATTTTTATTTGCTAATTAATCAAGATTTTATTTTGAGGTTATGTACTGGTATTGAATCTCCCTTCTCTATTTTGACACTCGGTCCTCTCTATAACCTCAAAACTAACTCAAAATAAGGACGATAAAAATGAAGAAAAAAAAATTAATAATATCAAAACCCATATAAAAATAGAAAATCTAATATCGCATAATTTCCATTATTCTTACCAAGAAAAGCAGAAAAAAATTTTTCTCTTCTTTTTTGCAGGAAACATGCCAAAGGAGTGTGAACTTGAACACATTGAAAATTACGAAAGGCGCAATGGAAGTCACGGGCCACACTCGACGTCACTTCACAATTTGGAAAATTCCGTGGGACGTCCAAGTGTCATTGAAACATCCCAGCCGCACATTATCGAATGCACTTAGAATCTGGAACACATATAAAAAAAAATAAATGGAATTCAACTTGAAATTGAAAAAAAAACAAAAGAAAAAAAAATCGCAACAATAAAAAAGTGAGAATGAAACTCACAAAAATTACACTTGGATGCGATTTTTCCAACATTTGGCTGTTAAACAAAACAAGTTTTCCTTTTAAAAAAAAAAAGACTGTATACAGTCCATCGTCGTTGAAAACGATTGTGTTCCAGTCACAAAAAAAAGACTGTGTACCAAAAACAAAAAAGACTGAATTGTACTTCAGTTATAAATATTCTACCCATCAACTCTTCCAAAAAACGAAGGAAACACTCCGCGTTCTCAAATATTAATGAAGAATTCAACGCAAAATTAATAGAAGAAAAATTATAATCCTTCGTATGTGAAAAAAATCGACGCGAAGCGATTCCTTCGCATATTGAAAGAGGGGAGTGTGAACAAAGCTTTATGGACAGTAATGTGAGAAAAGCTTTACCACGAGTGTGAGATAGGCTTTACTAGGAGTGTGAAAAGGGCTTTAATGAATAAAAGTGTGAAATATAAAGCTTTACAAATTACCGGAGTGTGAAAACAAGGCTTTATAAATAGGGGAGTGTAAAAAAAAATATGCGCGCGGCTTTATGATAAAATCAAAGCCTTGAAATTTGGCGGATTTAGTCGGCACCCGCCAAAAAAAAAAATTTTTTATTTTTGGACAAGAAATTGTCCAAAGTTGAAAGATGCAAAAAAAAAAAAAAAATCAGTGACGACACGACTGCAACTATACGAGACCTGTACCTGTACATACTAACATTATAATTAATTATTCTACAATTTAAGGTACACAACATCGCATAAAAGTTAATATAACTTAAAAAAAATATATATATATAAATAAATAAATAAAAAAGCTCTAATTTATATTATATATTATATCTCGTCAAAATATTGGACGAGCGGAAGGCTGCGCACACAGGCGTTGTTAATTTTGAAACGCGACTTTATATATACATAAATTTTACAATAATTTATTATGATGAAAAAAAATAGTCTTTTAAAATCTATTTATACGAAATGATGATAGAATTTTTTAAAGAAACATAATTATAACAACAACGATAGCAAAAAAAAAGATTTATTCCATATTTCCCAGAGAGCGTAAAATTAAAAGCAAAAAAAAAAATTGATCAAATTTGATGAAATAAATCTTTTTCGCACACATTCATTAATTAAATCTCGCCAATGTCGCTTGCACAATTTTCTTTGATATAATATATATTATATATTTCCCAATGTAAAACTGAACGTTTTGTTTAAATATTTAATAATAGTTATTAGAGAAATTAGAAGAGTCTTTTTTCTTCAAGAATCTCTCTGAAATTATTATAAAAAGAAAGAAAAAAAAAACAAAAAAAAAGACAAAAAAAAAGAAAGACAAAATATTTAGAAAAAGAGTAACAAAATTTCGCTAAAAACGTTCATTCAATGTTTAACTTTTAAGCATCACTTAAGGCTGACTTAGAGAATGGCTAACTTATTTATTTTTATACTTAACTTTTGTAAATCTATTTCTCAGTGCAATCATTTTTGTATAATTATAAGCGTTTCAAAACATTTATCAAATAATTTATAATAGCGATAACTCTTCTCCTGTGTGTATATATATACGTATATATACATATATACATACATATAAAAAAAAATTATATAAACGACTGCAAGTACTTCATATATATACCTATATATATATATAAAACTTGATTTATTCATATAATTCAAGAAGAACCAAAGGATCCTTTTGCCTGGAATGCCTTGCTCTTTTGCTCATCACTTGTGCACAAATTTTAACTGGACGCACTTGGAATTCAAGGAAATTGAAGACAACAAAACTTCAATTCTGAAACAAAACAAAAAAACAAATATTAACATAAGACTCAACAGTATTCTCAGGCAGACTCTCTTATATATATATTTTATTCTTTTGGCACTCGTACGAAACTGGGAAAATTTATTTCTGCATTCAAACGTCTTCTACTATTCTGCAAATATATTTCTCACATATTACAAACAAGTCCAAAACATATTCCAGAGCAGTTGAAAACCTATTTTAAACCAGTCCAAAACAAGTTCAGAACCTATTTGAAACATGTTTCGCACTAGTTTAGGACCTATTATGTATATATTCGCAACATTGTAAACCAGTTCGAAACCTATTCTGAACTAGTCCGTAACATGTTTAAAACTTGTTCAAAACATACTTGAAACCAGTTCAGAACTTGTTTGAAACATATTTCGAACCAGTTCGAAACTTGTTCAAAACATTTTTTAACCAGTTCACAACTTGTTCGAAACATACTTGGAACCAGTTCAGAACTGGTTCAAAACATATTTGGAACCAGTTGAGAACTTGTTCGAAACATACTTGGAACCAGTTCAGAACTGGTTCAAAACATATTTGGAACCAGTTCAGAACTTGTTTGAAGCATATTTGGAACAAGTTCATAACTTCTTTGAAGCATATTTTGAACCAGTTTGAAACTTGTTCAAAACATATTTTCAACCAGTTCAGAACTTGTTCGAAACATACTAGGAACCAGTTCAGAACTGGGTCGAAACATATTGGAACCAGTTCAGAACTTGTTTGAAGCATATTTGGAACCAGTTCAAAACTTGTTCGAAACATACTTGAAACTAGTTCAGAACTTGTTTGAAACATATTTTGAACCAGTTCGAAACTTTTTCATCACCTTTTTTCAATCAGTTCAGAACTTGTTCCAAACCTATTCTAAACCTGTTTTGAACTTATTATTTATATGTTCAAAACATAATTCTGAATCAATCAAAATTAATCAATAATAATAAAAAGTTGAGGACCTGTTATAAATATGTTTAAAGTATATTTCGCATATCTATTTGGAAACTATTTTGAAAATTATTTTGCAGAAATGAATTTTTCGTCTTTAAGACAATTTTTTCTTATCAATTTTCTCCGCAAATGTAAATATTAGTTTTATAAGATAAGTGTAACATTCTCTGTTCCCAGGTTCGTCCAGTGACCAATAATTTTTCTACTTCCTCTTCTTTGCTCTCCACAACCACTCCCCCC
>JUFY01026056.1:12922-44631 GCA_001855655.1 Leptopilina clavipes | reverse complement strand
AGTCCACTTAAAACCAGTTTAAACACATTTTAGACCATTTAAAAATGGTTTGAAAATATTTTTGACAATTTAAAACAGATTCAAAAAGATTTTAAAATACTTTCAACTGTTCTAAACAGATTTTAGACCATTTTAAACCAGTTTAAACCTATTTTAAACCACTTAAAATGGGTTTAAACAGATTTTAGACAGTTTAAAATTGACTTGAACTTGTTTAATGCAGTTTCGATGAGTTTAAAATTGTTTTGAACAGGTTAAAGTTGACTTAAACAGGTTTTAAATAGTTTAAAATTCCCTTAGAGAACTTTAAGACATTTTCAAGTAGTTTGTAACAAGTTATCGTTAATATATACTAAAATTACTTAACTGGTTCGAAACATGTTTTAAATAGCTCAACTGGTTTAAAACTGTTTCAAATAATTTGAAACAAGTTTTAATCCATTCAAAAATTTGTTAACAATTTTTAACAATGTTTTAAAAGTTTTAAAGTAATTTTAACATTAATTCTTTATTGGTTCTAAATCAATTGTAAACGGTTCTAAATAGTTCTAATTGGTTCTATTTGGTTTTATACAGTTTCAACCCTCCATATTATTAATAAACAAAAGCGTTTCCAGAAAGATTAGAAAAGTTTTAGTCATACTTTTTAAAGAGATTTTAAAATATTTTTAATAAATTTTATTTTTTCGGGAAAGAATATATTAACAAACGTAAAAAATAATTTGTATTTTTTTCGTGCAAAATGGAAAAAAAGAAAAAAATGATTTACTAAACATTTCCGCAATTCATGTATATATTAGTTTTTTTTTTTTTAAAGGGACCACATTAAATGTATCTGTTCCAAAATGGATTTAAATATTCATGCGGCATTTTATGCAAAATGAACTCAATGTCTCAGATAAAAAAATTTTTCATGCGTGTCATGCTTATGTCGCGAGTTTTCCAAGAATAGCAATGTTTTTGCTGACAATTTTTCTTATATAAATATAACCACACACGAGTTTTGACGTACGATTAAATAAATTAAAATTGCAAAAAATTAAAAAAAATTTTCTATTTTTTTGTTTTCAATGAACATTAAAGTTTATTTTTTGACAATTGTGAATTTCAAAGTTCAAAAAATTTTAAAATTAAAAAATTTATTAGTTTGCTCAGTAAAGATGAATTTTAGTTTTTTTTTTTTGTTTACTTATAATTCGCAAAATTCCAAATTAAAATTTTTCAAAATATTAAAAAAAAATTTTATAATATTGAAAATTCAAAATTAATATTTTTCAAAATATTAAAAAAAAATTTATAACATTGAAAATTCAAAATTAATATTTTTCAAAATATTAAAAAAAATTTTATAATATTGAAAATTGAAAATTAATATTTGTATTTTTTTCAAGATTATTGCGCAAGATTTACGTTAATCACCTCAAAAGTCTTTGAATTTGAAAATTTTTTATAAGAATTGTAATTTTAATTCAATTAAGAATGTAAAATTTTGTCAAATGTTTCGAAAATTATTTAAAATTATATTCGAAAAATATTTTATTTGAAACAATAGTAAATAAGTTGAGTTTTCTTTGAAAGAAATAAACTTTTATTTAATTCAAATGAAATTTTTTCGATTCAAAGAAAAATTTTATTTACGCCAAAAAATATTTTATTTGTGCCAAATAGAATTTTTATTTGATAGAAATAAATTAGATGAGTTGGCTCTGAAACAAATATAAATTTATTTAATTTATTAAATAAGTTTTATTTGATTCAAAGAAAAATTTTATTCGTGCCAAAAAATATTTTTTTTTGTGCCAAAATAAAATTTTTTATTTAAAACAAATAAATAAATTGAGTAGGCTTTAAGGACAAATATACTTTTATTTAATTCAAATAAATTTTATTTGATTTAAATAAATTTTATTTGATTCAAATAAATTTTATTTAATTCAAACAAATTTTATTTGATTCAAATAAAACATTTCTCTGAGTGTATTGTTCAAATTCGAAAGCGAAAGGTATTCTCTGTGTGGTAATTACAAACACACACGTTTGCTTAAGTTTTGCTTCTTGAATATTTGTGTCTCTCTTTGCTTCTTAATTCCATTATGTGCAGTAATAATGATAATAATATCGTATATGGCAAGCAGGCACTGCTAATGTCGTCACGTTAGGTAGTTATAGTCATCCGGTTCCATAATAAAAGGGTCGGTATGTGGAGGCAGCCCTTCAACGTAAATGTCAACCCTTGCCGTAAAAGCGAATACAGTTTTGCTATAATAAAAGCATCCACCAAACGAGAAAAATTTTATTAACGAAACCCAAAATAAGGTTATTATTGACAATGAAAACAACGAGAAAATAATTATCCAATTCAGTAACCCGGATAATATCTATATATATATAAATATATCATGTTGGAGAAAGAAAATTATTTGGATAGACAAATTATTTATTATATAGATTGGAAAAAAATATTATTATCAAATATTTTGCCACTATTTTTGAGATGATAATTTTGCAGCAGTAAAATTGGGAAAAATATTTCTGGAGTATTTGCACAAATTTTATTTACATATTACCATAATATTTCCTAGACATTGATAAATTATTGTCAAAAGTTTTGCCACAATGTTGCCACAATGTTGCCACAGTGTTGCCACAATGTTGCCACAATGTTGCCACAGTACTATCGTAATATTGTTATCATTTTGCCAAGATTTTGCCACATTATTGACACAACTTTTCACTAATATTGCCAAAGTACTGCCATAGTATTGCCATAAAGTTGCCTAAATTTTGCCATAGTATTGCCATAAAATTGCCCTTATATTACCACAGAATTGCCAAAGTATTGCCATAAAGTTGTTCTAATTTTGCCAGAGTATTGCCATAAATTTTCACTAATATTGCCAAAGTACTACCATAGTATTGCCATAAAGTTGCCCTAATTTTACCATAGTATTACTATAAAATTTCCCTTATATTACCACAGAACTGCCAAAGTATTGCCATAAAGTTGTTCTAATTTTGCCACACTATTGCCATAAAGTTTCCCTAATTTTGCCATAGTATTGCCATAAAATTTCCCTTATATTATCACAGAACTTCCAAAGTATTGCCATAAAGTTGTTCTAATTTTGCCACAGTATTGCCATAAAATTGCCCAAATTTTGCTATAATATTGCCATAAAACTGCCCTAATTTTTCCACATTATTGCCATAAAATTTACCTTATATTAACACAGAACTGCTAAAGTATTGCCATAAAGTTTTTCTCAATTTTGCCAGAGTATTGCCATAAATTTTCACTAATATTGCCAAAGTACTGCCATAGTATTGCCATAAAGTTTACCTAATTTTGTCATAGTATTGCCATAAAATTGCTCAAATGTTGCCATAAAATTGCCATAAAATTGCCATAAAATTGCCCTAATTGTTCCACATTATTGCCATAAAATATCCCTTATATTAACACAAAACTGCCAAAGTATTGCCATAAAGTTTTTCTCAATTTTGCCAGAGTATTGCCATAAATTTTCACAAATATTGTCAAAGTACTGCCATAGTATTGCCATAAAATTTCTCTAATTTTGCCATAGTATTGCCATAAAATTGCCCAAATTTTTTTTGACATTATTGCCATAAAATTGCTCTTATTAAATTGCCCACATAACTGCCAAAGTATTGCCATAAAGTTGTATTAATTTTACTAAAGTACTGCCATAAAATTGCGCTTCTATTACCACAGAACTGACATAATATTGCCTTAAAATTGCTATAATTTTGCCTAAGTAATTTCAAAATACTGACACATTATTATTGCTTTAATCTTTCGAAAATAATGATGAAATATTGACCTAAAATTAACACAATATTGCCAAAAATTGTCACAAATTTTTCCCAAGTACTGCTACAATATTGCCATCAAATTGTTCTAATTTTGCCAAAGTACTGCCATAATATTGTCATAAAATTGACTTTTATAGTAATATTTTGGCAATATTGTGTCAGTATTTTGGTAAAATTTGGGCAATTTTATGTCAATATTGTGGCAAAATTAAGGCAATTTTATGGCAATATTGTGTCAATATTTTGTAAGTACTTTAGCAAAATTGGGCAATATAAAGGCATAATTGTGGCAATATTGAAGGTTATTTTATGGCAATATTGTTGCAGTGTTTTTGAAGTACTTTAGCAAAATTTGGCAATATTAAGACTATTTTATGGCAATATTGTGGCAATATTGTGGCAATATTGTGGCAATATTTTGGCAATATTGTGGCAATATTTTGGCAATATTGTGGCAATACTTTGGCAATACTTTGGCAATATTTTACAAGTACTTTAGCAAAATTTGGCAATATTAGGGCAATATTAAGGCTATTTTATGGTAATTTTGTGGCAATACTTTGGCAAAATTTTGGGCAATTTTATGGCAATATTGCGGTAATTTAACGGCAATATTTTGGATGTTTTTTTTTTTTTTGCAAAATTGGTGTCATTTTATCGGTAATATTATTGCGATTCTACGGAAGTATTATAATATCATTAAGGGACTATTGCTGTCATAATTTGAGCTCCTTAAAAATACTAAATGCAAAAAATAATTACCAAACAATAAAAACTTTACAATTTCTGATAAAATAACAACTAGAAAGATATAATTTATGAAAAAGAGATAAATCACACCTTCTGTGAAGTGGAAAAAAAATGAATACCACGAAACTTGTTGAATACAGCAGAGGTTTCAATTTGTCCAAGATGAATCGATATAACTTATTATTGAATTCAGACACGCGCGGATCGAAACATAACGATAGTGTGTGCAAAAGGCAGAGGTTGCATTCTAATGTGTGTCTATTTTAATGGCATGATTTCGTCTCTCACATATATACAACCTTTTTTTCTCCCTTATTTTTTCTTTCTTCCCCTCTTTTTTTTTCTTTTGTTTTTAAAGCAAAAGCATTTTAACGTTAAATTTGGTGCCTAGAAAAATATTGTTTTCTATTCAACTTTAATTTTGACTTCGATTTTCATTTTATTTCAAACTAAGATTTCGCGATTTCAAAATCGAATTAAAATTTAGTTTTTACATCGATTTTGACATTGTTTAGAATTTGGACTTTGATTTTAACTTTTTTATTGATTTTGACTTTAATTTTGACTTTGATTTAGACATTTATTTTTATTCTGTGGTGGAATTTTGTAATTTAATTTTGTCATTGACTTTGAATTTTATTTTCACTGAAAAACAAATTTAAAATCCAAGTCAAAATCGTCAGATTATAGTTAAAAACAAAGTCAAAATCAATGTCAAAATTGAAGTCACAAGCAAAATCAAAGTGAGATTCAAAGTTGAAGTCAAAATCAAAGTGAATTTTAAGTCAGAATCATGATCAAAATTAAAATCAAAGTCAAAATCGAAGTCAGAATCAAAATCAAAGTCAAAATTAAAGTCAAAATCGAAGTCAGAACCAAAATCAAAGTTAAAATCAAAGACAAAATCAAAATCAAAGTGAAATTCAAAGTCAAAGTCAAAATAAAGTCAAAATCGAAGTCAGAATCAAAATTAAAGTCAAAATCGAAGTCCGAATCATAATCAAAGTAAAAATCAAACACAAAATCAAAGTCAAAATCAAAATCATATTCAAAATCGAAGTCAGAATCACAATCAAAGTTAAAATCAAATTCAAAGTATGCAAATCATAGTTAAAAACAAAGTGAAAATTAAAGTCAGAAGCAAAATCAAAGTTAAATTCAAAGTCGAAGTCAAAATCAATGTCAAAATCAAAGTCAGAATCAAAATTAAAGTCAGAATCAAAATTAAAGTCAAAATAGAGTCAAAATCGAAGTCAGAATCAAAATTAAAGTCAAAATTAAAGTCAAAATCGAAGTCAGAATCACAATCAAAGTTAAAATCAGAGACAAAATCAAAATCAAAGTGAAATTCAAAGTCGAAGTCAAAATAAAGTCAAAATCGAAGTCAGAATCATAATGAAAGTTAAAATCAAAGTCAAAATCGACAAATCATAGTTAAAAACAAAGTCAAAATTGAAGTCAGAAGAAAAATCAAAGTTAAATTCAAAGGCGAATTCAAAATCAATGTCAAAATCCAACTCAGAATCATAATCAAAGTTAAAATCAAAGTCAAAATAAAATTTAAATTCAATGTCAAAAACGGCAAATTGTTGTGAAAAACAATGTCAAATTGAAAGTCGAAGTTAAATTCAAAGTCAAAATAAAATACAATGTCAAAATTGAATTCAAAAAATTAAATTAGAAAATTTTTCCCTTGAAAACAAAAATTTTGTAAGAAGAGGGAAAAGTTTTCTCTTGTTGGAAATTAAATTGTAGTTTGTTTATAGAGTAGAGGGGCCGGGGGAAGAAGAAAAATAGAGAATTAAAAAATTTGATATCCATCATTCATCTCGTGTATGTAATGAATTCGATACTGATGAGAAGGCGACCAGCTTAATGAACTTGTCTGCCGCTTTGCGAGCTCTGGTTCGTGTATTGAAATTTTTTTCCCCACTAGAGAGTGAAAAGCAGGCGAATGGCGATGAATCGCTCATAAAGGACACGCTATCTGTCCAGTTAAACGGTCCTCTCCTTTGGCCGGAGGACACGAGTCACGGTAGTAGGGTCTCTTGCCGGATGTATCACAGTCCAGCATCTAACATTCAAGAGAGAGAGAGAGAGAGAGAGGGTTTTATAGTGTCGCCCTATTAAGGTCTATCGGTATTGAGCATCGCGCCATTTAATGGCGGCTTTAACCTTCTATGGCACGTGGGAACGAATCTGGTGAATATTTTTCCAATTCACCCCCTCTATACATACATTTCAGAGGCGTGAATTAAAATCCCATATTTTATTATATATAAACACTCTTTACTCTGTGTTACTCTTGAATTTTACGACTTCCACTTTTCATCGACATTCGAACGATTATCGTTTGACAAGAGAAAAAAAAATTAAAAATACCGTTTGTGAGTATTAAAAAAAAATTTTTTTTCAGCTCTAAATCGACTCAAATTTTGCTTATTTGTTTATTTATATTGAATCCGCCATTTTGAATTTTGAAAATATGACATTAGATTCGTTATCAGCGACCCCGAAAACCCCCGAGCAATAAATTTTTAAGCAATTTCGAGCAATTTCGAAAAAAATTTCCTCCATATTAGATCCACCATTTTGAATTTTTAAATCCGGAGTCGGATTCGCAATCAGCGACCTGAAAAACCCCTGAGTAACAAGTTTCAAGCAATTTTGATCAATTTTGAAAAAAATTTCCGCCATATTGGATCCGCCATTTTGAATTTTATAAATCTGACTTCAGATTCGTAATCAGCGACCCTGAAAACCCCCGAGTAACAAGTTTCAAGCAACTTTGAGCAATTTTGAAAATAAATGTGTGCCATATTGGATCCACCATTTTGAATTTTGAAAATATGACTCCAGATTTGTAATCAGCGATCCCAAATTCCCCCCGTGCCCCAGTTTGAAATAAATCCAACTGCTGTTTTTCACGGGGCACGAAAGGGTTAAGAAGCTTAACTGCCTATAGGATCATCTCGAACTCGTTGAAACTAGTTTCAATCGATTCAAACTACGTTTAAAACCAACTAAAACCGCTTAGAAGTTGTTCAAACTTGTAAAAACTTGTTAAAACAAGTTTAAATCGATTCAAAATAGATTTTGAACCAACTGAAACTAGTTGTAAACTGGTTGTGAACTACTGAAACTAGTTACAAAACTTATTAAAACTAGTTTAAATCGATTCAAAATAGATTTTAAACCAACTGAAACTAGTTGTAAACTGGTTGTGAACTACTGAAACTAGTTACAACCTTACAACTAATTTCAAACTATATTTAACACTTTTTTGATCCGCTTGGATGTTATTCGAACTTGTTGAAACTAGTTTAAAGCAATTCAAAAGCGGTTTTAAACCAACTAAAACTAGTTTCGAATATATTAAAATCGCTTAAAAGTTGTTCAAACTTGTTAAAACTAGTTTAAAGTGATTCAGAATAGGTTTTAATCCAACTAAAGCTAGTTTCAAATATATTCGAAATACTTCCAAGTTGTTTTAAAAACTTTTCAATCTATTAAAACTTTGAGAACAATTAAAACTTTGAAAATTTGTTAAAACAAGTTTATATCGTTTCAAAGTATATTTCATTCCAACTCAAACCAGTTGTAAACCATTAAAACTAGTTGAAACTAGTTTTAAACTATTTTTAACAGTTTTGAACCGCTTGGAAGTTGTTCAAACTTGTTAAAACTAGTTAAGAATAGGTTTTAATCCAGTTGAAACTAATTTAAAACTAGTTGTAAACTACTAAAACTAGATTAAACTAGTTTTAAACTATTTTTAACGATTTTTGAACTGCTTGGAAGTTGTTTGAACTTGTTAAAACTAGTTTCAATTCATTAAAAATAGGTTTCAAAGCTGCTGAAACTAATTTTAAACTAGTTGTAAACTACTAGAACTAGATTACACTATTTTTTAACTATTTTTAACCATTTTTGAACCACTTGGAAGTTGTTCGAACTTGTTAAAACTAGTTTCAATTGATTAAAAATAAGTTTCTAACCAGCTGAAACTTATTTTAAACTAGTTGTAAACTACTAAAACTAGATTACACTAGTTTTAAACTATTTTTAACCATTTTTGAAACACTTGGAAGTTGTTTAAACTTGTTAAAACTAGTTGAGAATAGGTTTTAATCCAGTTGAAACTAATTTAAAACTAGTTGTAAACTACTAAAACTAGATTAAACTAGTTTTAAACTATTTTTAACCATTTTTGAACCACTTGCAAGTTGTTCGAACTTGTTAAAACTAGTTTTAATTTATTAAAAATTAGTTTCAAACCAGCTGAAACTAATTTTAAACTAGTTGTAAACTACTAGAACTAGATTACACTAGTTTAAAACTATTTTTAACAATTTTTGAACCACTTGGAAGTTGTTCGAACTTATTGAAACTTATTTTAATCAATTCAAAACGCATTTTAAACTAACAAAAACCTAAATTTGTTCCTTGTACATTAATATAAACTTGTTTAAATCTGTTATAATTCCTCTCCCACTGTTTTTTCTCCACAGCAGGAGTTAAAATCCTAAATAGTATACATCATTAAAAAATTTTCTCGATACCGTACATTTTAAATTTGGAACAATTTGGATTCTAATAGAAAAAAAAAATTTTTTTTTTTGTCTTTATTTTCTCAATGTCCTAATGACGTCCCTGGGGGATGGCTGTAGAGAGGGGGTGAGGTGGAGGGTTAGTGGTAGTGTTTCTGAAACGGATGTTCGCGCGCGCTCTCCTCTCTCCTCGTTGTCATTTGAGGCGCGCGCGAGGGGCGGTAAATCCACTCAACTCACGGGGGGAGTGGCAAGGATTGTATGGTGACGCAGATCGAGGGTGGCCGGGGGACGGGGGGAGGGCGGCAGAAAAAGGGGAGTTGGGACACACACACCGTATAGCAATGGATATCCTCTACCGATGAACGCGACGGTGGCGGCAGGGGTGTACCTACTTACCATATCCCCAGTATACGCCAAAGTTCCGCTTCAAGCCGACTGCACAGGCTCACTTATATTCGTTCAGCTCGCGGCTGATATAGAAGGTATATAACCTCTCGCTAGCGTATATTATCTAAGAAATCTTTTTTCTCTCCCCCCCCCATCCCACCCCTTTCCACTCCCACTTTCTATCGAGTCCACCTGCCTCCCCTCTCTTTCTTTCTATAAAAAAAAAAAAAAATAGTGATGCTATCTGGCGGGGGAAGAAGATACTCAAAAGAAGGAAAAAAATTTTTTTTTTTGAATTTAGAGAGAGAGAGAGAGAGAGAGAGATGTATCGGAAGTATACGATTCGAGGCGCAAGTGTCGAGTGCGAGTTTCCTTTGATTATTTCACGTGTGTTCGGATTTTACGTATGTGAGTCACTGGACTTGTGGTAACAGTGGTGATGGTGGGGGAGGGGTAGCAGGGAGGGGGTAAATTCTTGGAGTGGGGGGTGAGCGAAAATGGAGTGGGAGAGGAAAGCAATATGACGATCTGTAGCTATGGTCAATGAAATCACGTGGGTATGTTTACCTTTTTGAGTATGGATAATTATATTATTTGTTGTTTTCTACTTTGTTTGAAAAAGTAGAAAAAAATTTTTTTTTATTTTTACAGGCCACCCTCCACTTAAAAAAAATTACTTATTTACTATTTTATTTTAGGAATAATTTTTATCTACAAAATACTAAAAATGGAAAAAAAATTTATTTGATTAAAATAAATTCAAAATTGACCATTATAAAAAAAATTCAAAATTGACAATTATAAAAAAAAATTCAAAATAAATATATTGATTTGTATAGAATAAATTTTATTTGAGTCAAGTAAATTTGATTCAAATGGAAAAATTATTATTTCACTTACAGTTCATTTTTTTTTTAAATAAAATTTATTTGGTTGAAGTATAAATATTTTATTTGAAACTAAGAGAAATAATTAATCAATTTAATATTTATTTGTACACCCAGAGAAATGTTTTATTTGAACCAAATATAATTTATTTGAGTTAAATAATAACGTATATTTGTCTCAGAGCCAACTAAATTATTTATTTGTTTTAAATAAAAATTTTATTTTAACCAAATAAATATTTTATTTGAACTAAATAAATTTTTATTTGAACCAAATAAAAATTTTATTTGAACTAAATAAATTTTGTATTTGAACCAAATAAAAATTTTATTTGAACCAAATAAATTTTTATTTGAACTAAATAAATTTTTATTTGAACCAAATAAAAATTTTATTTGAAGTAAATAAATTTAGTACTTGAACCAAATAAATTTTTATTTGAACCAAATAAATTTTTATTTAAACCAAATAAATTTTTATTTGAACCAAATAAAATTGATTTGTTTCAAATAAATAGTTTATTTGGCTCTGAGACAAATATATATCTTTTTTCTGGGTGTATCAAATAAATTTTGAGTCAATTAAATGGTATTTTTTTCAATTAAATGATATATATGTGAGTCAAATAAAAATATTATTATTTATACAGTTTATTGGATTTAAATAAATTATTTGGTTCAAGTAAATTAAATATTTATTTGACAATAGACAAGTAATTAGGTATTTAATTAAATATATTTATTTGTATCAAATAAATTTTACTTGAGTCAATTAAATGGTATTTGACTCAAATACAAAAATTATTGATTCAATTACAGTTTATTTGATTTAAATAAAAATTATTTGGTTCGATTAAATATTTATTTGACAATAGGCAAAATTATTAGGTATTTAATTAAATATTTATTTGTATCGAATAAATTTTACTTGAGTCAATTAAATGGTTTTTGATGCAAATACAAAAAAATTGCAAATATTTTGCAAATACCATGTGATTACAGTTTATTTGATTCAAATAAAAATTATTTAGTTCATGTAAACTTTTTTTTTTTGATAATAGACAAGTAATCGATTATATTTGAATCAAATAAATGTTTTTTTCAATACACTAAGTAAAAGTGATAACGAGGGGAAAAATAAATAATTTTCTTTTGCGGTTTGCCAAAACGAATAAGCACGTGTTTCAATATTGAGGATGTGAAACATAAGTAAATAAGAAGGACTATTTATGCCCGCAGCTATTATCGCGGATATAGAGAAGAATATATAAATATAATAGCGTTGTAGAAATATTTCAACGCGCCTGTCTCGTTTCATTCTCATCGCCAAGAGAGAAGTGAATTATGTGGACCGCAATACTTTGATTGTATTCTTTTTTTTTCATGTTTTTTTTTATCTTTTTTTCTTTGGGTTGGACAAAAGCCGTTGAGTTTTAAATTGCCGTTTGGCAATGCGCGCTCTCGGGCCGATCAGAACGTTACTTGGCACGCAAGCTAATTGGTCGTATCTCGAGATAGGAGTCGTGCTTTATCGTGCCATCCATAACCGCGCAATTCAAAAAGCATTTCCTCTACAGAAGATATATATATTTACATCCATTTTACGTCCCACTTTCTACATCCCACGTTTACATTTTATTTATTTTCTACTTTGCCACCTCCCTTTTACGTCCCAGTTTCTGCATTCTACGTTTTACACTTGATTTATTTTCTACTTTCCCACACCTTCTTTTATTTCCCACTTTCTACTTCCTACGTTTTACACTTCATTTATTTTTCACTTTTCCACCTCCCTATTTAATCCCACTTTCTACATCCCACGTTTACACTTTATTTATTTTCTACTTTCCCACACCTTCTTTTATTTCCCACTTTCTATATCCCACGTTTTACACTTAATTTATTTTCCACTTTCCCACCTGCCTATTTAATCGCACTTTCTACATCCCACGTTTACATTTAATTTATTTTACACTTCCCCACCTGCCTATTTAATCCCACTTTCTACATCCCACCCATTGCTATTTCTGCATCCTACGTTTTACATTTGATTTATTTTCTACTTTCCCACCTCCCTTTTACGTCTTACTTTCTATATTCTACGTTTTACACTTCATTTATTTTCCACTTTTCCACCTGCCTATTTAATCCCACTTTCTACATCCGACGTTTACATTTTATTTATTTTCTACTTTCCCACCTCCCTTTTACGTCCCAGTATCTGCATTCTACGTTTTACACTTGATTTATTTTCTACATTCCCACACCTTCTTTAATTTCCCACTTTCTACATCCTACGTTTTACACTTCATTTATTTTTCACTTTCCCACCTCCCTATTTAATCCCACTTTCTACATCCCACGTTTACACTTTATTTACTTTCTACTTTCCCACACCTTCTTTTATTTCCCACTTTCTACATCCTACGTTTTACACTTCATTTATTTTTCACTTTCCCACCTCCCTATTTAATCCCACTTTCTACATCCCACGTTTACACTTTTTTTTCTACTTTCCCATCTCCATATTTAGTCCCACTTTCTACATTTCATTGATTTCCCACTTTTCTTCTTCCCTTTTACATCCCAGTTTCTACATCCCACGTTTTGCATATTACTTATTTTTAATTTTTTAAGACCCACTATCCCACATCCCCTTTCACGTTCTACTTTCAACATTCCACATTTTACACTTTATTTGCCATCCACGATTGACTTTCCCATTTTCCTATTTGCATCCTACGTTCTGCAGTCAAATTTTACATATTATTTACTTTTCCACAACCCACTTTCCCACTTTCTACATTTAGTTTTTTCATTTAATCTGAAAATTAAAGAAAATAGGATGTATAAAATAAAAAGTAGATTGTAAAAAATGAAACGTGGGATGTGAGAAATTGTTTATGTAAATTAAAAAGTATTTGTGAGATAAAGAAATATAAAATAAAATAATAATAATAAAAAATAAATAAAAAATTTGTGGGTTTTCCGAAGTCAGACACAGAAATAGAAAGAGTTTTTGTGAATTTTCAGAAATGGAACGCAAAAATTAAAATGTTGTTTGTGTGTTTTTAGAAATAGGTCACAAATTAAAAATAGGTCACGGTTTGTGGGTTTTTTCAAAGTGAGACAAAAAATTGAAAAAATTGTTTTGTGGATTTTTAGGTATGGGACAATGAAAAGAGAAAAAAGGTTTTTGTTTCAAAAGTGAGACCACAAAAATTGAAAAGTAGTTTGTGAGTTTTCAAAAGTGGGACATAAAGTTGAAAAATGATTCATAGACTCATTGTGGTAGGACATAAAAATTAAAAAGTGGTTTGTGGGGTTAGCAAAAATGGGACATTAAATTTAGAAAACAGTTCAGGTATTTTTAAATGGGACATAAAAATTAAAAAATAGTTTGTGGGTTCTGTGAAAAGAAACAAAGAATATGAAATGTTTTGTGGGTTTTCAAAAGTGGGACATAAAAATTAAAAAATAGTTTGTGGGTTCTGTGAAAAGAAACAAAGAATGAAAAATGTTTTGTGGGTTTTCAAGAGTGGAACATAAAAATTAAAAAATAGTTTGTGGGTTCTGTGAAAAGAAACAAAAAATTAAAAATGTTTTGTGGGTTTTCAAAAGTGAGACATTAAAATTAAAAAACAGTTCAGGTATTTCCAAGTGGGACATCAAAATTAAAAAATAGTTTGTGGGTTCTGTGAAAAGAAATGAAAAATGTTTTGTGGGTTTTCAAAAGTGGGACATTAAAGTTAAAAAACAGTTCAGGTATTTTTAAATGGGACATAAAAATTAAAAATAGTTTGTGGGTTCTGTGCGAAAAGAAACAAAGAATGAAAAATGTTTTGTGGGTTTTCAAAAGTGGGACACTGATATTGTAAATTAATTTGTGAGTTTTTTTTCTCTACAAAAAGGACACAAAAACTAAAAAGTGATTTCTGTATTTTTAGAAATGGGAAACAAATTAAGAATTGTTTTGTGGGTTTTCCGAATTATGACACAGAAGTGTATTATACCAAAAAAAAAAAAAAACTTTATTATTGAAACTTTACTGGAACCTAAGAACTGGTATAATGCTTTAGAAACAAGAAATTACAAATGTGGGAACTCAAAAAGTTTTACACAAATAAAATCCTCCACCTGTTTCTCTCTCTCTCTCTCTCTCGTTGACATGACAACAATTACACATTTAGTCGTCACCTTTGAAACAACAAAAGGAGTGGAGAGAGAGAGCCGACCGACACTCGTCAAGAAGGTCGTCGTTGAGACTAGAAAATTGAATTTGAATCGTGAATAACGACTAACAAACCGCAGTTATATCATAAAAAGAGAAAAGCATTGCAGTAGGGATGTGTGAATTAATTTCAACGAGTCCCTTTCTTGTCGAATTCTCATTCTCTCTTTCCTGGCCCAAAATTCAATAAAAAGACGAGAGTGTGCGAGTCTCTACCCTCATTGCTTTCGACACGCGGTATTCTCTATATATTGGGGTTGCTTGTACAGGATGAAGAGTTCCGAGTCATTGAGAATACTTGCTTGCATATCTATATTGCGGAGCAGAATGACAATGACACTGGTGGTAGTGTTGGGGTTTTTTTTTTATTGCGAGGAATATTTGTTTTATTGAGTTGACTCGTGATGTACTTCTGTAGCATCATTAGTTGACTTCTTGCTTCCTTGTTATTATCATTAGTTTGATTTTGTTTTTCTTCATTCGATGCTAAATCTGGTGCAAATAAATTTGGTTCTTTATTTTCTTTTCCTGTTGCAATTCAATTATTTTTTTATTCTTCTTTAGGTACTGAATATGGTTCTTCTTTTTCTACTTCTTTTTTTTCATTTGCTACATCTTCTTCTTTTTCTTCTCCAAATTCTACATTTGGTTCTTCCTTTGATTCTTTTTCTTCTTCATATTCTACACCTGGTTCTTCATTTGAATCTTCTTCTACTTCAATATTTCTGTATTCTACATCTGGTTCTTCTTCTTCTTCTTCTTCTTCTTCTTCTTCTTCTTCTTCTTCTTCTACTTCAATATTTCTGTATTCTACATCTGGTTCTTCTTCTTCTTCTTCTTCTTCTATATCATATTCTACACCTGGTTCATCATTTTATTCTTCTTCTACTTCTTTATTTCCATATTCTAGATCAGGTTCTTCATCTGATTCCTCTTCTACTTCTACTTCTTCGTATTCTACATCTTCATATTCTACACCTGGTTCTTCATTTGATTCTTCTTTTTCTACTTCTTCATTTTTCTACATCTGGTTCTTCATTTGATTCTTCTTCTTGTTTCCCATTTTCTACATCCGGTTCTGCATTTAAATATTCTTCTTTTACTTCTTTATTTTCTACATCTGGTTCTGTATTTGATTCTTCTTCTTTCTGCACATTATCTACATCTGGTTCTTGTTCTTCATTTTCTGCACCTGGTTCTTCATTTGATTCTTTTTTTTTTATTTCTTCATTTTCTACATCTGGTTTTTTATTTGTTTTATCTTTTTTCGCATTATCTACATCTAGTTCTTCTTCTTCTTCTTCATTTTCTACATTTTCTACATCTTGTTTTTTATTTGTTTTTTCTTCTTTTTTCCCATTATCTACATCTGGTTCTTCTTCTTCTTCATTTTCTACACCTGGTTTTTCATTTTATTCTTCTTCTTCTATTTCTTCATTTTCTACATCTAGTTTTTTATTTGATTCTTTTTCTTTTTTCCCATTATCTACATCTGGTTCTTCTTCTTCTTCTTCTTCTTCTTCTTCATTTTCATTTTCTACAACTGGTTCTTCATTTAATTCTTCTTCTTCTTCATTTTCTACATCTGGTTTTTTATTTGATTCTTCTTCTTTTTTCCTATTATCTACATCTGGTTCTTCATCTTCATCTTCTTCATTTTCTACAACTGGTTCTTCATTTAATTCTTCTTCTTCTTCTTCATTTTCTACATCTGTTTCTTCTTCTACTTTTTCTTCATTTTCTACACCTGGTTCTTCATTTAATTCTTGGTCTCCTTCTTCATTTTCTACATCTGGGTCTTCTTCTACTTCTTCTTCATTTTCTACACCTGGTTCTTCATTTAATTCTCCTTCTCCTTCTTCATTTTCTACATCTGGTTCTTCTACATGTTTCATTCGACATTAATTAAAATAAATCAAACTCGAAGTCAAAATCAAAATATAAATCAAACGCAAAGTGAAAATCAAATTCAAAATCAGTCAAAATCGAAATAAAAAATAAATTATACAAAATTTTATCCTCATTTATTACTTTTTTGTTTGATTGATATATATATATACGATTAATGCGATTTCTCTCGCGTTTTTCAATGTTTTTTGGAGAATGACAATCTTCCCCCTTCGGCCCCATGGAGAGGTTAAGCAAGCACTACCCAGCTCTTGCAGACGACAGCTGTCAAATAAATGTTGAAAAAAAAACCGCTAACGGAGCGAAATTTTCAAGTGGAACGGAAGTGAGGAGGGTGCCTCTCTTGTACAACCCACAAAAGTCAGCTCCCCTGCCCGTGGGGCAATTTTTCATATTTTTTCACCACAATTTTTCAAAAAAAAAAAAAAATTGCAAAAGAATCAATCTCTTTCTTCTCGATCACAATTTTAATTTATTTATTTTAATTTTGACTTTGATTTTGTCCTTGATTTCTATTTTTACTTTGATTTCGACCTGGATTTAGATTTTGACTTCGATTTTGACTGATTTTGACTGATTTTGACTTTTATTTCATCTTTGGCCTTAATTTTAACTTCAATTTTGACTTCCTTTTTGACCTTGATTTTTATTTAGACTTTGCTTTCGACATGAATTTAGATTTTGACTTCGATTTTGACTCATTTTGACTTTTATTTCGTTTTTGACTTTGATTTTGACTTTTTTTTATTTTTATTTCGACTGTGATCTTAATTCTGACTTTAATTTTGACTTCATTTTTTACCTTGATTTTGATTTTGACTTTTGTTTTCGACTAGGATTTAAATTTTGACTCATTTTTTCTTTGATTTCGTCTTTGACCTTGATTCTGATTTTAATTTTGACCTCCTTTTTTACCTTGATTTTGACTTTGACTTTGATTTCGACCTGGATTTAGATTTTGACTGATTATGACTTTGATTTTGTATTTGGCCTTGATTCTGCCTTAAATTTTGACCTCTTTTTTTACCTTGATTTTGACTTTGACTTTGTTTTTGACCTGAATTTAGATTTTGACTTTGAATTTCACTTCTATTTTGACTGACTTCGTTTTTGACCTTGATTTTGATTTTGAATTTGATTTCGACCTGGATTTAGATTTTGACTGATTTTGAATTTGAGTTCGTCTTTGACCTTGATTCTGACTTTAATTTTGACCTCCTTTTTGACCTTGATTTTGACTTTGACTTTGATTTCGACCTGAATTTAGATTTTGACTTTGAATTTCACTTCTATTTTAACTGATTTTGACCTTGATTTTGACTTTGTTTTTGACCTGAATTTAAATTTTGACTTCGATTTTGACTTTTCCTTATTTTTATTTCGACTGTGAGATCTTCATTCTGACTTTAATTTTGACTTCGTTTTTGACCTTGATTTTAATTATTTGACTTTTGTTTTAAATTTTAACTTTGATTTTGACTTTAATTTTGACACTGAGTTTGAAATTTTGTAAAATTTTCTCAAGAAAAAAATTTTTTTTTTAACCACTTTATCCAAAAAAAATACTGACGTAGTCAGAAATGGGAGAGAAAAAAAATCCAAATTGATAATAAATTAAGATGTTAGAAATAGAATAGAGAAAAAAAACGCTTTGTTAAGGATCAAAGCACACATGATGGCTCGTTTAAAGGCACAACTGAGAAGTGAAGAGAACCCCTTTTTGTGGCATCGCCTAAGGGTTGATGCGCGCCAGCAAATTTTCGAGGGTGGTTTTCGCGCGTCAATGGTTTATTAAGAAGCACTTGTTTAAAGGCACCCCCGACGCCCGCAGCCAATTCGAAAGAGAGAGATAGAGAGAGAGAGAAAAAGAGATGTATATATGGCTGATGGTTGGTGATGTCATTGCGGGGGTGAGAGAGAAAAAGAGAGAGAGTGAGACACCACCCTCTCGTGTCCTTCGTAATTGAAGTTATTGCAATATTGTGTCCTGTCAGCCCGTCTGTCTGTCCGCATATAGACCCCGCGCGCGTCAAGTTTTGCGGGATTGTGTAACGCGCCACGCCTGGTTTAATCCCGCTGTCACCATCCTTAATATGACCAAATACAGTCAATCAAGAAACGCCCTAAGGATTCTCTTCATTTTCCCTTTAAAAAAGAGAAAAAAAAAACGGAAAAGAAATGAAAAAAAAAATTCCCGTTAATCCGTGACGGAAAAATGATTTATGGCAATATAATTTTTGTCATGAAACTTTTCGATTTATTGTGATTTTATTTTAACTTTGACTTTGAATTTCACTTACACTTTACCATTCACTTTGACTTTGACTTTCATTGTCAAATTTGTTTTTTACTTTTTGTTTCATTTTGACTCTTTATGTGAATTTAAAATTTGACTTTGATTTTTATTTTCGCTTTTAATTTGAATTTCATTTTGACTTTAATTTTGACTTTGATTTTTACTCTCACATTGATTTTGAATTTCACTTTGATTTTGACTTTGATTTTCTCTTTGACTTTCACATCTACTACGATTTTGACTTTGACTTTGATTTTTACGCTCATATTGATTTTGAATTTCACTGTGATTTTGACTTTGATTTTCTCTTTGACTTTGACATCTACTTCGATTTTGACTTTGACTTTGATTTTCCCTTTGACTTTGACATCTACTTCGATTTTGACTTTGACTTTGATTTTGAGTTTTACTCTCACTTTGATTTTGAATTTCACTTTCATTCTGACTTTGAAATCGAAGTAAAAATTGAAACATGACGTCAAAAATAAAATCAAAACCAAAGTCAAAATAAAAGTCAAAATCAGCAAAATTAAAGTCAAAATCCAAATATAAATCAAAGACAAAGCCAAAATCAAAATCGAAGTTAAAAACTAAATATAAACCAAAAGAAAGTGAAAATCAAAGTGAAAATCAAAATGGAAGTTAAAATCGTAGTTAAAATCAAAGTCAAAATAATGGTAAAAAAAGTAAAAAATGACAATGAAGTTATTGTTTGTTTCTTCATTGTCATTTTTTACTTCTTTTTTTACCATTATTTTGACTTTGTTTTTGACTATGATTTTAACTTCTATTTTGATTTTTACCTTGATTTTCACTTTCCTTTGGTTTTTATTTAGTTTCTGACTTCGATTTGATTTTGACTTCGTCTTTGATTTGTATTTGGATTTTGACTTTAATTTTGACCGATTTTGACTTTTATTTTGACTCTGATTTCGACTTTGATTTTGATTTTGACGGCGGGTTTTCAATTTTTACTTCCATTTCAAAGTCAAAATCAAAGTGAAATTCAATATCAAAGTGAAAGTAAAATTCAAAGTCAAAGTCAAATTTAAAATCGAAGTCGAAATCAAAGTCAAAGAGAAAATCAAAGTCAATATGAAAATCATATTTAAAGTGAAAATAAAAATCAAAGTCACATAAAGAGTTAAAATCAAACCCAAAGTAAAAAACAAATGTCATAAAAGTTAAAGTCAAAATCAAAATCAAAGTGAAAGTGAAAGTCAAAGTCAAAGTCAAAGTCAAAGTCAAAGTCAAAGTCAAAGTCAAAGTCAAAGTCAAAGTCAAAATCATATTCAAAGTGAAAATAAAAATTAAAGTCAAATAAAGAGTCAAAGTCAAAGTCAAAGTCAAAATTAAATTTATATTCAAAGTGAAAATAAAAATCAAAGTCAAATAAAGAGTCAAAATCAAAACCAAAGTAAAAAAAAAATTTGAGAATTAAAGTCAAAGTCAAAGTGAAAGTTAAAGTCGAAGAGAAATTCAAAGTGAAAGTTAAAATAAAATCATAAAGAATCGAAAAATTCCAATTAACAAAAAAATTTCCTAATTGAATTTATCTCAACTTTTTTCCTCTTTCTTTTCGAAGCAAATTAATTATTTCCACTCTCATGTCAACAGGAAACTAAAAAAGAAAATGTCTCGTTAGAATTCAATATTTATTTCTCTTTCGGAAATATGACCCAGTTTGAGAGAAAAATTTGTCATTTTTGTCATTTCTTTTTTTTCCTGTTTTTTTTTCTTTGCCTCTAGAAAAGCATATAGGCAATTCGCAAAGAGTTAAGTTGAGCCTGAGAACTTTGTCAATTAGACAATTAATCGCCGGATCTACGATTAGAGTGATGGAAGGTATGACTGGCACGATAGGTAATCAACGTTTCTTTTATACCATCAAAGATGACTGCCATATCACTTCTGTGTGTATCTCGCGCAATTTGCTCTAAATACTTTCATGATTAAAAAAAATTAAAAAAAAAAACCGCAGCACCACGCAACAGGAAATGAGCTTGAAGCAATCACAACAAATTTCTCACACTTTATCCATTTCTAATTAGAATTGCGAGAATATTTATAAGAATTATTAACTAGTTACTATTCACCTTTTAGTATCGAGCTTTACGCAATGTGGAATAAATCAAAATCGTTTATGATAAATTTTCTTTTTTTATTACATTTTGTTTTTTTTTATATTTTTACGATCATTTAGTGTGGAATCAATTGGGTTTTACGTGTAATAATTTTTCCCATTTCCAAAATTTTATTTTCCCCTTTTTACTTGATGAATTCCTACCTTTATTATCCATTCGAATATTTCCTACTCTTTACTATTCACTTCATAATTTCTTACTAATTTTCCTACTTTTATCTGCTTTGTATTTTCCACTTGAAAATTTCCTATTTATTACTAGCCACTTAATTATTTTTTACAAAATTTCCTACTAAGTTTCCTTAATTTCCTATTTTGTATCTAGTTTGTATTTCCTACTTTGTATTTCCTACCTTTATTACCTTTATTACCTTTATTACCTACTACTAAATTTCCTCAATTTCCTACTTTGTATTTCCTACTTTGTATTTCCTACTTGATAAATTCCTACATTTATTACCCACTTGAATATTTCCTACTTTGTATTTCCTACTTTGTATTTCCTACTTGATAAATTCCTACCTTTATTACCCACTTGAATATTTCCTACTCTTTACTATTCACTTAATAATTTGTTACTAATTTTCCTACTTATATCTGCTTTGTATTTTCGCACTTGAATATTTCCTACTCTTTACTATTCACATAATAATTTTTTACTAATTTTCCTACTTTTTTCTACTTTGTTTTTCCCACTTAAAAATTTCCTACTTTTTAATATCCACTGAATAATTTCCTACTAAATTTCTTTAGTTTCCTACTTTGTATTTCCTACCTTTATTACCTACTTGAATATTTTCTTCTTTTTACTATTCACTTAACAATTTCTTATTTAATTTTCTGCTTTGTATCTACTTTGCTTTTCCCACTTGAAAATTTCCTACTTTTTACTACGTTTTACTACCTTTCCACTTAATAATTTCTTACCTAATTTTCTTTTTTTACTTAAATAATTTCTACTTCTTGATGTAAAAACTAAAAAGTAGGAAATGGAAAGTAGGAAAAGGAAGAGGAATTTGAATACCAAATGTGGGAATAAGTAATAGAAAACTAAAATTCAAAGAAAATTTAAAATAAAGGAAGTGAAATTGGATAAAAGTAATTGAGAAAAAGTTAAAAGTAGGAAATTCAAAGTGGGAAATAGAAAGTGGGATAAGGATAAAATTCAATAATACCAAATCAGAAACAAGAAAATAAAAAATAAAAAAACAAAATTGCCAAATAGAAATAGAAAATTGTGAAATAAAAATTTTCCCAAAGGAAATTTTGTAAAATCCTACCCCCCCCCCTCCCTCCCTCCTACTTGGTAAAATTGTTTACTTCAAAAAATATTTTTCACTTATTTATTTTCAAACTATTTCTAAAATAATATTATTAAGTTTACAAATAGTTTACTTATCCTTTTTTCAAAACCTATAAAAGAAATTAAAAAAAAAAAAAAATCAAAAGTATGGGAGGAGAAAGATTTTTCTATGCACGATATTTCTCATTATTATTATTATTATTTAAGATTGTGAAAAATCAAAGGGAATGTTGTTCAATGCAGTGAGACGCGCACCTACTTTCCCCATGAATGTGTTTGTGTCGAGATCGATTCCATCTCGTTTTGTCTCTCATCACACACACACACACACACAAATAAAATATAAGTTCTCTTTGGAAAAGAAGGATTCCTTTCGATCAGTGGTCTCGAGAGTTGGACGACATAGCCACCCGATGAAAAACCTGGCTACCTGACTCTCTTTTGACTCGTCGTCGTTGTTGTCGTCGTTGTTGTCGTAAATATATATATATATATATACGTGAGTTACGTGATGCCGCTAACCGATCGCCGATTTATCGCTTGTTCGGTTCGCTTTCGAAATGAACCGGATGTCGATTGCCTTTTGATTCAACATAACTATTTATTTAATTAAGAAGAAAAAAAAAAGAACGAAAAAAAGGACATTTTAACCTTTTGTCAATTTTACGTTGCAAGATTGCGGCAATTTTTCAGGAATCTTACAATGCAAGCTTTCAAAATGGGACATTGTAACCTTGCGGCAATGTTGCGTTGCAAGCTTGCTGCAATCTTCCAGAAATCTTAAAATACAAGCTTTCCAATTGGGACATTGTAACCTTGCGGCAATGTTACAATGCAACATTCCGTCAAGCTTCCAGAAATCTTACAATTCAAGTTTTCAAAATGGGACTTTTAACCTTGCGGCAATGTTACGTTGCAAGCTTGCTGCAATCTTCCAGGAATCTCACAATGCAAGCTTTCAAATTGGGACATTGTAACCTTGCGACAATGTTACAATGGAACCTTACTGACAATTTTCATAAATCTTACAATGCAACTTTGCAAAGTTGAACATTTTAAACTGAAGGCAATGTTACGATGCAACCTTGCGGCAATTTTTCGGCAATCTTACAATTCAAACTTGCAAAATGGGACTTTAAACCTTGCGGCAATGTTACGTTGCAAGTTTGCTGCAATCTTTCAGGAATCTTACAATGCAAGTTTTCAAAATGGGACATTGTAACCTTGCGACAATGTTACGTTGCAAGTTTGCTGCCAATTTTCAGAAATCTTACAATTCAACCTTGCAAAGTTGGAATTTTAACCTGACGGCAATGTTACGTTGCAACCTTGCGGCAATTTTGCGGCAATCTTACAATTCAACCTTGCAAAATGTAACATTTTAACCTTGTGGCAATGTTGCACCGTAAGATTGCGATTATATTCCAGGAATATTAGAGTGTAATTTTGCAAAGTGGAATATTGTAACCTTACGGCAATGTTACGATGCAATCTTGCGGTAATCTTTCAGGAATATTTCAATGAAAGTTTTCAAAATGGAATACTTCAAACTTGTGGCAATTTTACAATGCAACATTGCGGTAATCTTCCAGGAATCTTACACTGAAAGCTCGCAAATTGCAACATTTCAATTTTGCGGCAATGTTACGATGCAACCTTACGGACAGTTTTCAGGAATCTTACAATGCAATATTGCAAAGTATGACATTTCAATCTTTCGTCAATATTACGTTGCAATAAAGCGGTAATCTTCCTGAAATCTTACAATCTATGCTTACAAAGTAGGACATTTCAATCTTGCTGCAAACTTGCGGCAATATTACTTTGCAATCTTGCAAAAGTTCCATGGTAACCTTGCTGCAAACTTGCGGCAATATTACTTTGCAATCTTGCAAAAGTTCCATGGTAACCTTGCAGCAAGATTGCTGCCAATTCTATTTTTTTTTTGCCTCGCGATTCCATCAAGAAACTGAGATATTTCCGCCATTGAAAAATACCACCCCCCCACCCCATCTCTCTCTTCCTCTTTTTGTTAATTAGGGTCGTTAAATACAATAATTATTTTTTCTAGTTCGCAATAAATCAAAAATTTTTTTTTTTTTACGAAATTTTTGATAAAGAATTCCAGAGAAAATTATTAAATTACCAAGGTGATTATCTAAAAAAGTAGGTACATTTTTTTAAGGGTGGGAGGGAGAAGGGACTTCGTTTTTTTTTCTTCATCTTTCTTCTTTAAAGAAAATGGATTTACGGAAGAAATCGTGAAGAAGAGGAAGAATGATGAGAAGGAAAAAAAGTAGGACCGGCAATTTTACTGGAACGGTCGTCGTCGTCGTCGTCGTCGTTCCTGCGAGAGAGAGCAAAAATAATGATGATCTTTATCCCTAATGAAATTAGTCCTGCATCTCTTGGGTGGGGAAATAGGATGCTGTATAGCGTAAAATTACTATAATAGGCCCACACTAAAAATATGTATAATATACACACGTTACTACCTGGTCAGCCGAATATTTTTTTTTCTTGTTTTGGTTCTTTGACTTTCATCCCCCGCGTGAATTGAGCAAAAAAATTTGATCCTTTTAAATTTTTTAAGTGAATCGGCCTAAATATAGTTTCCTTTTTTCAGCTGGAATTCAGAAATTACGGTGAGAGATGTGAAGGTAAAGTAGAGGAGAGAGAGAGGCTAAATTAGAGATTATATATTTTGGAGCAGAGGCGAATATCTTTTCTTTTGGCCCGGAGGGATGATATGGCAGTGGTAACTACCGTGTTGTGTCTATGGTTGTGATGTTTTAGGTGTATGTATTGTTGTGATTTAGAATTGAATTTTGATTTTCTACTTTGGAAATTTTGATTTTTGGGTTTCTCGCATTTTGCTTTTCTGGTTTTGCTATTTTTATTGGACAGGTTCCTTTGTTATGAAGTTTTCATTTGGGTGCTAATTTTCTTGTTTTACTTTTCTGGTTTGAATGTAAAAAGTGGGAAAAGTGGGAAATGGTAAAATTCCCATTTTCTACCACTTGGTTTTCAGTAATTACTTTTCCCACTTTGCTTCCTACTTTGTGATTTTTGCCTAACTGCTTTTCTCTTTCTACTTTCCACTATTACGTTCTAATTTCTACTTCGGAAATTTTATTTCCTACTTTACCGACTTTATTTCCCACCTCCCACTTTTTAGTTCCTACTATTTTTCCTATTTCAAAATGGCGGATAAAAAATGGAGGACAAATTTTATAAAAACTGTTTGAATTTGTTTGTAAATTATTAATCGGGAATTTTTAGAGTCGCTGATAACGAATATGATGTGTTTCTCAAAATTCAAAATGGCGATTCCAAAATGGCGGATTCTTTAAAAATTGTTTAAAATCGCTTGTAAATTGTCACTCGGGGGTTTTTGGGGTCGCTGATTACGAATCCAATGTTGGTTTTTCAAAATTCAAAATGGAGGATAAAAAATGGAGGACAAATTTTATAAAAACTGTTTGAATTCGGTTGTAAATTATTAAACGGGGATTTTTAGGGTCGCTGAATACGAATATGATGTCTGTTTCTCAAAAATCAAAATGGCGGTTCCAAAATGGCGGAATTAAAAAAAATTGTTTAAAATCGCTTGTAAATTTTCACTCGGGGGTTCTTGGGGTCGCTGATTACGAATCCAATGTTGGTTTTTCAAAATTCAAAATGGAGGATACAAAAATGGAGGAAAAGTTCCATAAAAACTGTTTGAATTTGTTTGTAAATTATTAATCGGGAATTTTTAGGGTCGTTGATAACAAATTTGATGTCTATTTCTCAAAATTCAAAATGGCGGTTCCAAAATGGCGGAATTTTAAAAAATTGTTTCAAATCGCTTGCAACTTTTCACTTGGGGGTTTTTGGGGTCGCTGATTACGAATCCAATGTCGATTTTTTAAAATTCAAAATGGAGGATACAAAATGGAGGACAAGTTTTATAGAAACTGTTTGAATTTGGTTGTGAATTATTAAACGGGGATTTTTAGGATCGCTGAATACGAATATGATGTCTGCTTCTCAAAATTCAAAATGGCGGCTCCAAAATGGCGGAATTAAAAAAAATTGGTTAAAATCGCTTGTAAATTTTCACTCGGGGGTTTTTGGGGTCGCTGATTACGAATCCAATGTCGGTTTTTCAAAATTCAAAATGGCGGATAAAAAATGGAGGACAAATTTTATAAAAACTGTTTGAATTTGTTTGTTAATTAATTATCGAAAATTTTTTGCGTCGCTGATTACGAATATATGATGTCTGTTTCTCTAAATTCAAAATGGCGGTTCCAAAATGGCGGAATTTAAAAAATTGTTTCAAATCGCTTGCAACTTTTCACTTGGGGGTTTTTGGGGTCGCTGATTACGAATCCAATGTCGATTTTTTAAAATTCAAAATGGAGGACAAGTTTTATAAAAACTGTTTGAATTTGTTTGTAAATTATTAATCGGTGATTTTTAGGGTTACTGAATACGAATTTGAAATTTGTTTCTGAAAATTCACTTTTTTTCCCAATATTCACTTTTTATTTCCCATATGTTTCCCACTTTCCATACAAAAGAAGTTTATTGAATATGAAAAATACTAAGTGGGACATGCAAACCAAATAAAATATATGGGACAAATAATAAAAAAAAATATAAAAAAAAATAAACTAAAATTGTAAATTAAATTGTGAAATAGAGGAGAAAAATCTCCAAGAACACAAAGTGTGTGAATTGATCTTTAATTTATTATACACTTTTATTACTATGGAGAAGTGAAAATCTGTTCAGGGGACCTGTAAAACATAATCAAAAGATATATCTAGATTATAGATTTCTCTATATTCAGTACCCGCAGTAACAATGAGACTCGCAGTGAGTTTCGTACAGCTCGTTCAACTGGAAACAATTGTTGCCGCGGGGCATCATTTACATCATAAGCAATCATAATGATCGAATTTTCGACGAAACGACGATGATCCAACGAGTGGAACGAGGGGCGAAGACCAAAATTCAGAAGTGGGTACCCACTTACCGACAACGAATTCTGACCCACACCCCACCCCACCCCCCCTAACCCTCCTCTCTTAATACTCACTTGGTGCTCCTCAGGCCCCATTTTTATTATATATAGCTTCAGGCTACCGGCATTTTGCACCAACTGGCACTCCTCTTCGTTTCTTTATCGTTTCGTGAAAAAAAAAATAGAGAAAAATTTATAATCGCTTCAATAACCATTTAACAGGACACATTATGTTCTGATTCATATATCTCTAAACAAAATATAATAAAATTGCAACTTTCATGACATTTGATATTAATGACAATTGTTTCACAACTAGTTATAAAAAAATAATAAATTTGACAAATAATTAAAAAAAACAAAATTCGATAAGAATAATTTTTCTACTTTTTACTTTCTTAATTTTCTAAATTTCCTACTTTGTATCCTGGTTTTATTTCCCAATTGATAAGTTTCTAATTTTATTATCCTACTTTTCCTGAATTTCCAAATTTTTTCTGCTTTGTATTTCCTACTTGAAAATTTTCTACTTTTTACTATCCACTTAATAATTTCCTACTAAATTTCCTTAATTTCCTACTTTTATCTTTGTATTTCCTACTCAACTTCCTTAATTTCCTACTTTTATCTACTTTGTATTTCCTACTCAACTTCCTTAATTTCCTACTTTCCGTATACTTTGTATTTCCTACTTGATACGTTTCTACCTTTTTGACACACTTAAAAATTTCCTACTTTTTACTACCCACTTAACAATTTCCTACTAAATTTCCTTAATTTCCTACTTTTATCTTTGTATTTCCTACTCAACTTCCTTAATTTCCTACTTTTATCTACTTTGTATTTCCTACTCAACTTCCTTAATTTCCTACTTTGTGTGCACTTTGTATTTCCTACTTGAAACGTTTCTACCTTTATGACACACTTGAAAATTTCCTACTTTTTACTAACCACTTAATAATTTCCTACTAAATTTCCTTAATTTCCTACTTTTATCTTTGTATTTCCTACTCAACTTCCTTAATTTCCTACTTTTAATCTACTTTGTATTTCCTACTCAACTTCCTTAATTTCCTACTTTCCGTATACTTTGTATTTCCTACTTGATACGTTTCTACCTTTTTGACACACTTAAAAATTTCCTACTTTTTACTATCCACTTAACAATTTCCTACTAAATTTCCTTAATTTCCTACTTTTATCTAATTTGTATTTTCTACTTAATTTTCTGAATTTCCTACTTTGTGTATACTTTGTATTTCCTACTTGATACGTTTCTACCTTTATGACACACTTGAAAATTTCCTACTTTTTACTATCCACTTAATTTCCTACTAAATTTCCTCAATTTCCTACTTTTATCTATTTTATATTTCCTACTCAACTTCCTTTATTTCCTACTTTTATCTACTTTGTATTTCCTACTCAACTTCCTTAATTTCCTACTTTCCGTATACTTTGTATTTCCTACTTGATACGTTTCTACCTTTTTGACGGACTTAAAAATTTCCTACTTTTTACTATCCACTTAACAATTTCCTATTAAATTTCCTTAATTTCCTACTTTTATCTACTTTGTATTTTCTGCTTAACTTCCTTAATTTCCTACTTTCCGTATACTTTGTATTTCCTACTTGATACGTTTCTACCTTTATGACACACTTGAAAATTTCCTACTTTTTACTATCCACTTAATTTCCTACTAAATTTCCTCAATTTCCTACTTTTATCTATTTTGTATTTCCTACTCATCTTCCTTTATTTCCTACTTTGCGTATACTTTGTATTTCCTACTTGATACGTTCCTACCTTTATGACACACTTGAAAGTTTCCTACTTTTTACTATCCACTTAATAATTTCCTACTTAATTTACTCAATTTCCTACTTTTATCTACTTTGTATTTCCTACTCAACTTCCTTAATTTCCTACTTTGCGTATACTTTGTATTTCCGACTTGATACGTTTCTACCTTTATGACCCACTTGAAAATTTCCTACTTTCTTACTATCCATTTCATAATTTCTTATAGTTAATTTTCAACTTTGTATCTACTTTGTTTTTTCCATTTGATAAGCTCCTAATTTTTATTAGTCACTTAAAAATTATCTACTTTTCAACGTAGGAGTTAAGCAGTAGTAAATGTAAAGTAGGAAACGGAAGAGGAATTTGAAAAAAATGTAGGAGTCGATAATAGAAAATTAAAATCGAAAGAGTAGAATGTAGGAAATGAAATGTAAGAAATGGATTTTGGAAAAGAATTTGACAAATAGAAATATAATGAAATGGAGAAGAAAACAGGAATTAAATGTGGGATAAGGAAGTGGAATTTTTTAAATAAACCTTGAGGACAGGAAAAAAATAAATTTATATTTAAAAATGGAATAATGGAATAATAAAGAAACTTAGGTGGAGAAAATGTAATTAAGGGATAAGAAATCATACTAGAAAATGAAAGAATAGGAAATAAAAAGTGGGATAAGGAAATTAAATTTGAAAAATAAAATGTAGGAACACAAGATGTAAAATCAAATTTATAATATAATAAAGCAAGAAGGAAGCGAAATTGGAAAAATGGGAAAAAGTGAAAAGTAGGAAATTAAAAGTGGGATAAGGAAATGGAATTTTAAAAATGAAATGTAGGAAAAGAAGATGCAAAATTAAATTTAGAAATACAGAATAAATGGAAATAAAATTGGTAAAATGGGAAAAAGTGAAAAGTAGGAAATGGAAAGTGGGATAAGGAAGTTGATTTAAATAAAAATAATGCAAAAATAAAAAATATATGAAATAAAAAAATAAAATTTGATGATAAAGGTAAAAAAGAAAATGAAGAAAGTAGGAAATACAAAATGGGATACGGAAATAAAATTTGAGAAATAAATTGTAGGAAAATTGAAATTAAATTTAAATACAGTAAGAAAGAAAATGGAATTTGGCGAAAAATTGAAAAATAGAAACTAAAAGTAGGAAACAGAAAGTGGGATATATAAATATAACCCAATAAGACTAAATTGGAAACTAGAAAATAAAAAATAAAAATACAATACCAAAATTGCCAAAAAGAAATGAAAAATCGTGAAATAAAAATTCCTCCCTAAGAAATGTTGCAAAATCCTACACTCCCACCCTCCAATGCCCTGTTTTAGGTATAGAGCAAAGTGGGGCAATTTTTGCGCAAGATGATGGCGATTTTACTACAGGATTAATATTCGATTTCAATTTTTCGAAAATTTTGTATAGTAAAAGGAGCGGAGAATTTTGAAAAGAGAGAAAAATATTTCCTTGAATCGTAATTTTTTGTGGAATGAGATTTTAGCAAAGACAGCAAGCTCTGTTTTCGGCTTTAGCAACCGTAGATTCTGATACACCCGGAGTCAATCAGTATGCGGACCACGAAACTTGCTTCGACCCACTCCCACTCGCTTTCCTCTCTTTCTGTCTTTGCCACGTCTCTCTACTCGCTCTCATGTATATATATATATATATATATATAGTCGAGAACCGAAAACGTAGGCTGTTTTCGAGAGAGAGTGTTTCCATCGTAATGTTGGAATGGTATTGATTGCATTCTGCTAGTATGCTTAGGTCGGTTATCTACCAGCCATTGTAGACGCACTTAAAACGAACGATGAGGCTTTTCGGAGTGTGTACAGTACACGCAGTGAAACATTTTGCCTTGTTTCGTGTTGAATTCTCGTCGGATAAATTCACAGAGGATGTGATTTTTGTTTTTGTTTTTTCTTTTTTTTGGTAAACGAAGTAGAAGGTTGTAAAGAAAACTTGTAGAAGATTTTGGATGATTTTTGAATTGGAGAAGTAGAAGGTTGTAAAGAAAACTTGTAGAAGATTTTGGATGATTTTTGAATTGGAGAAATGTGGATATAATTGGGTCCGTTTGCGTTTTATTGACCGTTGGAAAGAATGGGAAAAAATCCCACCGCTGTCACCTTGGGAACATCCAAAAGGTTTCAAAAGATCTTGGCGACAAATGCAAGAAATCACAGCGCTTCTAGTATTTTGTGACTATCTGAAAGGTAAAAAAATCCCATAGCTGTCAGTATGTAGCTGACCATCCGAAAGAAACAAAAATTCTAAAGCTGACAGTATGTTACTAACAATCCAAAAGATACAAAAATCCCAACGCTGCCACTATGTTAGAAACAAAAATCCCAACACTGACACTATGTTAGAAACAAAAATCCCAATGGTGCCACTATGTTAGAAACAAAAATCCCAACGCTGCTACTATCTGAAAAACAAAAATCCTAAAGCTGACAGTATGTTACTAACAATCCACAAGATACAAAAATCCCACCACTGTCACTATGTTAGGAACCATTCAAAAGGTACAAAAATCCCAAAGATGATAGTCAAAGATGATAATGATAGTCAAAGAC
>JUFY01026056.1:0-10572 GCA_001855655.1 Leptopilina clavipes | reverse complement strand
CATTCTCTATCCAGAAACTTGGAAGTCACACGAGAACTTATGATCCTTTCCCATTCATGGGAAATATTCAATTGGCATTTCAATGTCATCAGGTCAATAAACGTCACTATTTGGCCTAAAAAAGTTGAAAGACTTTCAATTTACTGCAAAAAAGAAAAAAAAAATTCAAGAATTATAGAATAAAATTATTTTACTTATCGTTGTAAAAATATTACAAACTATGTATTTATTTATTTATTTGTTTATTTATTTAATTCTCTATTTATTTATTTATTTGTTTATTTATTTAACCCTCTATTTATTTATTTATTTATTTGTTTATTTATTCAATTCTTTATTTATTTATTTATATGTTTACTTATTTATTCGTCTATTTAATCATTTAATTGTTTATTTATATATTCATTGATCTGTTTGTTTATTCGTTTGTTTATTTATTTGGTTATTTGTCCATTTATTTGTTTATCTATTCATTTCTCTATTTATATATTTATTTGTTTATTTATTTATTAGTTCCTCTATTTATTTATTTATTTGTATATTTATTCATTTGTTAATAAATATTCATTTGTTTATTTATTCATTTGTTTATTTATTCATTTATTTATTCATTAATTTATTTGTTTATTTATTAATTCGTTTGTATATTCGTTTGTTTATTTATTTGGTTATTTGTCTATTTACTCATTTATTTATTTAATTATTACTTCCTCTATTTATTTTTATTTATTTGTTTATTTATTTATTAATTCGTTTGATTATTTATTTAGTTATTTGTCTATTTATTTTTTTATCTATTCATTCCTGTATTTACTTATTTATTTGTTTATTTATTTATTAGTTCTTCTATTTATTTATTTATTTGTATATTTATTCATCTGTTTATTTATTTATTTATTTGTTTATTTATTCATTCGTTTGTTTATTCGTTTATTTATTTATTTGGTTATTTGTCTATTTACTCATTTATTTGTTAATTTTTACTTCCTCTATTTATTTATTTATTTGTTTATTTATTTATTTATTCATTCATTCTTCTATTTATTTATTCATTTGTTTCTTCATTTGTCTATTTATTTATTTACTTCTATATTTATTAGTTTCTATATTCATTTATTTATTTGTTTATGAATTTGACTATTGATTGATTGATTTATTTGTTTATTTATCAATTCGTTTGATTATTTAGTTGGTTATTTGTCTAGTTATTCTTTTATTTGTTTATTTATTAATTCGTTTGATTATTTGTTTGTTTATTTGTCTATTTATTCTATTATTTGTTTATTTATACATTAATTAATTTGTTTATTTATTTATTTGGATATTTGTCTATTTATTCATTTATTTCTTTATTTATTAGTTCCTATATTCATTTATTTATTTGTTTATTTATTCATTCTTCTATTTATTTATTTGTTTATTATTCTTTTTTTCATTAATTTATTTGTTTATTTATTTATTCATTCGTTTGTTTATTTATTTGGTTATTTGTCTATTTACTCATTTATTTGTTTAATTATTACTTCCTCTATTTATATATTTGTTTATTTATTGATTTATTTATTCATTCTTCCATTTATTTATACATTTGTTTATTTATTCGTTTGTTTTTTTATTTGGTTATTTGTCTATTTATACATTAATTTGTTTATTCATTCGACTATTTATTTATTTTTTATTTCTTTTTTTATTTATTTTTTTATTTGTTTTTTCATTTGTTTTTTTATTTATTAAGTTACTTGTTTATTAATTCATGTTTTGCTTCCTCGTAAAGGAAGTTCTGTGTTTTTTTTTTATTTATTTCCTTATGTTTTCGAAAGTTGATAAACAACATGTCCTGATAGGAATGATAATGAAATAATCTAAGGAATGTTGTGATTATGATTGCAGATAAGATCTTGGACTCTGTTGAGAGGGACCCTCTTTGGACGACTTTAATGAGAGGACAGAAGAGAGGGACATAAAACAGGGGAAATTCATTTTGGATTGGAATCCTCTCTCTCTCTTGGCTGTGGAAGGAGTGAAAAGGTCGGTATTACTTGGAAACTCCAAACAGTCTAGATTACCCGCCTAATTATCTGCGAAGGCTTAGTAAGCTAACCCAATCCAAAGTTTCGAGCACCATTTTCCCTTCGACCGTTTGTTATACCATTCCTCTGACTATACTACACCCACAGTGGTCATTGTTACGACGTTACCACTGTTTAATGTACTCGTTCAATCCCATTCCTTATACTAAGTGAGACAATAAATTTTCCACGAAAGTAAAAGTCGATTTACAACTGATGACTTCAAGTGGGTCAATAATTCGATTTTGAGAATGGGAATAACAACAATTAATCCCAGTTTATCAATTAATTAATTGACTAATTAATTAATTAACAAATCAATTAACTAATTAATTAACTAATTAATTAACTAATTAATTAACTAATTAATTAATTAATTAACTAAGGACCATCAAGCATAAGTTTTATTCAGAATCATTAGAATCAGTATTGTTTGCATAAAAATTGGTAATCTTTTATTCCAATTGATGATCCAGCATCTGGATTGAAGTATATCTTGGAGCAGGCAACGATTTGTGAAACTTTCGGCAAAATCCCACCGCTGTCACTATGTCAGGAAGCTTCAAAAGTTCCAAAAATCCCAAAGCTGACAGTATGTTACTGACAATCCGAAAGATACAAAAATTCCACCGCTGTCACTATGTCAGGAAGCTTTAAAAATTCCAAAAATCCCAAAGCTGACAGTATGTTACTGACAATCCGAAAGATACAAGAATCCAAATACTTCCATTGTGTCAGGAGCCGTCGAAAAAGTACAAAAATCAAAACACTTTCACTATGTGAGGAACGAAAGTAAAAAAAATCCCACCGCTGTCACTATGTCGACAGCTAAAAGAGTAGAAGACATCCGATCGAAAAATGCTAAAAATCCCACCGCTGACACCTGTATTGTGCCACCACAGATGCGGTAATTTGCGATAAAAAAATTATTTCACTCTCGGGCCTGATTCAACGACTGTTGAACATCTTTTGGACGTTCCCAAGGTGACAGTGGCATATTTTCCAGTTCTTTTTCGATGATTTTAATCGAATTTCTCTTGCTTATTTCGATGCAATTTCTCCCATTCTTTTGGATGTTCCCAAGGTGACAGTGGCTTATTTCCAGCTCTTTTCTTGGATGATTTTAATCGAATTTCTCCTGCCTATTTCGATGCAATTTGGCCCATTCTTTTGGATGTTCCCAAGGTGACAGTGGCATATTTTCCAGTTCTTTTTCGATGATTTTAATCCAATTTCTCTTGTCTATTTCGATGCAATTTCTCCCATTCTTTTGGATGTTCCCAAGGTGACAGTGTGGCATATTTTCCAGTTCTTTTCTTAAATGATTTTAATCAAATTTCTCTTGCCTATTTCGATGCAATTTCTCCCATTTTTTTTGGATGTTCCCAAGGTGACAGTGCGTGCATTTTTTTCATTTTTCCCAGAAAAAATTCGCACTCATAGTGTCAAATTCTACTTTCTAGATTAATTCCTCTGGCTAAAGAATCAAAATCCCCCCCCCCCCTCCCCTCTTCCATTATCAGTGAGAATTAGCATCCAGGCGATAAAAAAATATTTACTCCCAAAAGATTCCGTTAAATAAGTAGCCAGGGGGGTTGAGGGGTGACCCTAATACGGCACTTTACCTCTACAGGTCGTTGATTTAACGAATGCGAATCGTTTGTTCGTAAGTGGTAACCTAGGGCTGTCTAGTGAACCGAGCCAAGTGGCCCCGAGCATTTGATGTGCTTAGGCAAATGTGGCACCCACTATACTATCGTAATACGCCGAGAGAGAGAGAGAGAGAGAGAGAGAGAAGGGTGGCAATGGGGGTCCCACACAGAATAAGAGCGTGTGATGTATTTGTAAAAAGGTGTCGGTCTGGAACTAAGAACTCCAACTATGCCCCGAGGGAACGCGAGGGAGAGACGCACATACACGGCAGATAAAAGAGAATTGTATAAAATGGGGGGCTCACGGCCCCAATTCTTACAGGGGTGTTGAACACATATTCGAGAGCGGGGGTAATTCACCCAATGCCCGTGGGGTACACATCAACTCAGAGAGTTGATCTCTCTCTCTCAGAGAGAGAAAAAGAGAGAAACTCTCTCTCAGAGAGAGAGAGAGAGAAACTCTCTCTCAGAGAGAGAGAGAGAGAAACTCTCTCTCAGAGAGAGAGAGAGAGAAACTCTCTCTCAGAGAGAGAGAAAGAGAGAGAAACTCTCTCTCAGAGAGAGAAAAAGAGAGAAACTCTCTCTCAGAGAGAGAAAGAGAGAGAGAGAGAGGCTGAGAGAGAGAGAGAGAGAGAGACAGACAGACAGAGAGAGAGACAGAGAGAGACAGAGAGAGACAGAGAGAGAGAGAGAGAGAGACAGAGAGAGAGAGAGAGAGGGTTGTGTCGGTTCCAGAAGGGTTGATAGAGGTGTGGTTGCTTTAGAGGTGCGTTGAACCCAACGCAGGTAGGCTGACATGTTCCCATTGAAACCTGCTAAAATTCATGCAAAATCAGCACAAGCTAACAAGAAACGTGGGTAGTCGATTTATTTCCCCAATCGATCAATTTTAACTCCATTTTTTGTTTAAAAAAAAAACCTTTTGCAGAAACCTTTCACTGTAAACTTAAAAGTATCAAATTGATACCAAAAGTAGCAAATCGATCTAAAAATTTGGAATCAATTTTATACTTTTGGTATATCAATTTGATACTTTTAAGTTTACAATGTTTGCAAAAATGTTCCCAATATAAAAACAAAATTAGGAAAATGCTTTTTTCAAACGAAAATTAATTAACAATATTCAAATGACAAAGTTTTTACACTTCATTATTGTTGATTATTATTAATTACCTGTTAGTATTAATTGAGGGGTTTATTAAAAAAAAAAAAATTCGTCGTGTATATAAATTATGATATGAACTTTAAATCCTCGGGAGACGTGGTGACGCATATTATTGAAAACACTCAAATGCCCTGCCACCCTTATATGTGCGCGGCACAACCCTCGAAATTATAAAACATGGCAAAAGAGAGGGTGATTGCGTGTGATTAATGTACTTTTAAACTGTTATCTTCGAAAGTTTTCAGTTTCAGTTTGAAGAGGATTTCACTTGTTGAGATTAAACGTCACACACTCGACGAGAGTTGTGAAAAATCTTTTTCATTCGTATTCTTTGAAAAGGGTTTTGTTTTTAAACAAATTTTCAGCAATGAAAGAAATTATTTACTGTTACTATGCAATTAATTAGGTACTCTAGTAATTTTATAAGTTGAGTTGATTTAATGAGTTGATTTAATTTTGACAATTCTTTTGTAATTTCAAAACCTAAAACAAAAATTCTAAAAGTTTCAAACTAACATAAATAGTTATGACATTGGATGAAAAATGATAATCATAGCGAAATTTATTAGCAGTTCATTGTTGGTATACTTTACTGACATAAAATAAATTTACAGGTAATTTAGATTAAAATTTACTAACAGAATTCATAAGGACTCAGAAGCTTAAACAGTGAGACTTCACATACCGCCTAGAGTCCAAGATCGTAGATCTCAGGTAGCGTCGAATTTCTAGCCACGCCTCTCAATATGTATAGTTTGCATACATTCAGGTCCGTATCATTCAGAAAAAGGCAAGTAGAAATATTTCCTTACTTCCTTCCTTCCAATTTCCTTCCTTCTGTAAATTTTCTACATAGAATTTCCGGAAGTTTTTCGCAAATTTATTATATACTGAACTCCGAGTAATATTTGCCTCTATTTGAAACAATTAAAAAATTTTAAAAACAAATGTAATTTTATTACATAGAAAACCAGTACCTAGATGACAGGTAAGCTTGCAGCAACATTGCGGCAATGTTAGCAATGTTGCGCTATAATGTTGCCGCAAGCTTAATACATTGCCTTAACATTTCATGGCAAAGATGCCGCAATAAACTGTAATCTTGCGTGTCAATGTTGCCGCAATATTACTGTGTAATATTGCTGTAACATTTCTTGGCAAGGTTTCCGGAAGGTTGCCGCAATATTGTACTGTAACATATTGCCTTAAACATTTCATGGCAAGTTTGTCGCAATATTACACAGCAACATTGCTGTAATATTACCAATATTGCAAAAATAAGCATGCAAGAAAATTAAAAATTCTTTTCATGTTAAAAATTTTCGATTTTTAAAATAACATAAAACTTAGTCAATAAAATATTTTAAAATTCTTTTGCATTATGCTAATTCTGCAACATTGCTAGTGTTACAGCAAAGTTACTGTGTAATATTGCGACAACCTTCCCGTGCAATGTTACAGTGCAATATTGCGGCAACCTTGCCATATGTAATGTTCCAGCAATTTTACTGTGGAATATTGCGGTAAACTTGCTACGCAATTTTAAGGCAATGTTGCGGAGGTGGGACATATTAAACTTGCAGCAATATTGCGGAAACATTTCTACAATGTTGCTATGCAATATTAGAAATATCGAGAAAATATTCGAAATATTTAAATACAAGTTCGTTTTGTATGGGTAACAGATTTTCTGAAAGAAATATAAATAACGTGTAAAAGCGAATTTTTGACAAAAGTTTTGACAAGAAAAATTGATTTGTAATTGCTTTTAATAAAATTATATCAAAAAAAAGAAAAAAGAAAAAAATCGAATTCAACATCAGTTCAGTTGCTTGTTTTTGATGCAAAAACACGTATCATACGCGTCATGTCGAACCTCAATTGTCGTTGTATGTGTGAGTAAATATAGATATATTGAAATGTATATTTGCATTAGTACAATGGATGTGCGTAGAGAGAGAATTTCAGTATAGAACCACTGGACTGATTGGAATGGCATTGAACAGAGGGGGATTACGTTTCCGATTGGAGCGTTGCCGCGGAATTTTCGAATTTTCATTTGAAATCTGTTTTCGCCTGGTGGTCGCTCGAAAAATACATTTTTAATCGAATGTTCGCTTTTTCGATTAAACGCCCCGTTTTTCAATACGTCAATAATTTCTGAAAA
The DNA here is from genome assembly GCA_001855655.1 of Leptopilina clavipes. Lineage (NCBI taxonomy): Eukaryota > Metazoa > Arthropoda > Insecta > Hymenoptera > Figitidae > Leptopilina > Leptopilina clavipes. Next base: position 3,519 of record JUFY01026056.1, on the reverse strand, counting down.
ATTTTCATACACTATACTTATTTTCAATTAATTACAAGATCTGTTTCCAATATCACTGGGTATTTTTTTTTTTAATATAATTGTTCACTTAGCGGTGGATGTAGAATTTTATTTTGTCTTCTAAAATTTGTCTTCCAATTCGACTTTCAATTTGAATTTAATTCTCATTTTCACTTCGATATGAAAATCAGAATTTTCTAATATACTGAAAACGGGACATTTGGGTTTAAATTTGAAATATTGAGCAAGTTGTGATTTAAAACTGAATGCTTAATTCAATTTGGAATTTTGTTCTAAAATTTTGTCCACAATGGATAAATTTTACAATTCATTAAGGGAATCATTGGTTCATTTGCTTTGAAAGATTCCAACCGGAACAATAATGATGATGTTTGCCAGGAAATGAGAAAGTGGGGTAAAAATTCACAATCTTACCATATAGATTTGAAAACATCGACAGCTAATAACAATTTCCTCTGGGTCTAATGTTCGTGAAATATTAGATCAATCGGGAGTTATTGATTATTAACATTTCGGAATTGTCTCTAATTATCAACGGGGGCCTATTCTTTTCGACGCTTTTGTATCAGTTCTGATTCGGACGGAAAGTCAACGCCACTGGTAACTTTGGGAGATTTTTTTCTTTTCTCTTTTTTTCTCCAATTCTCTTGGATTTTCTTTGTGGTTTAGTTATATAGGTAGGTGTGGCGAAAGTACTTCGTCATTGTATATCTTCGTGGACCGTCAGGGGCATAACTTGGGGGATGAATCAGTGCTCCTTGGACCGCACACTGGACCACCCTCCTCCACTCTCGGCAACTACCATCACCCTTCATCCGAAACCCTCCGAGCCATCAGAGTAGAAGAGAGCGTAGTAACCCTCTAGCTTGAACCTTCATCAACGGGTCCAGCAACCCCACCTTTATCAAGAGACCCCAGTCCCGAACTCCCTTTGCCTCTCATCATCCCTCTCTCTCGTCCTCTCTTTCTCTTATCCTCTCAGAGCACCCTCCTTTCGTCCCTCATCCCCTTCTCGACTTCACGTCGACAACGACCCCTTTTTCTTTCTCTCCCTCCCCTTCTTCCTATCACCCCTTTGCCACCACTTTTCTCCTCTCTCTCTCTCTCTCATCGTTTCTCGTGTTCCATCCCTAGGACCCTAGATTAACGGGGAACCCTTCTCGCTAGAGAAAAGGGAGCTCACTCACCTAGCATGAAGGTGCTGTCACACCGAATCGAATTTTATTCAACCCTCGAGGAACGGAAGAGTAGGCGTCATCCATTTCTTGATGATTTTCCAACCCTCGAGTTGGATAATCACATTTAATAAATTGTGCAAATTGTCTTCTTGTTCGATAGGTAATAGTAATATTCAGTCCTTTTTGATTCGAACGAAAAAGGATCAATTGTCAATAAAAATTCCAATTTTTGGATATAAAATTGGAAAAACAATACGAAACAATCAAAAATAGAGGAATAATTAAATATTTTTCACTAATACTTACTGTATTAGTGGAAAATATTTTCCACTAATATTTAATTATTCCTCTATTTTCAATATATCGAGGAATAATTTTCACTAATACTGAAATCTATATATACGCAATCAGTGCGAATTCTAGGGAGGAGAATTCGACAATGCGAAATGTGGCCTCCTTCTGTCAGGCGGAACAAATACGTTATTACGTCTTCTTTTCGTTTCTTTGCCTCAATTTCGTTTCTTTTTTTTCTCTGTATAGAAAAAAAAGTCTCTTCTTCAGCGGAAGAAAATCTATTTTGGTACGTCTTCCCAGATGAACACTGGGTTGGAAAGACCATTTCTCGTTGGTGCGCTTAGCGCTCAAGGTAGAAGCCTCCTCTCTATCTTTGCTCGATGCTTGCTTTCTATGTGAGTGTATTTGTGTGCGAGAGCACTAGGGTGAAAGCTAAGACTGTGTTGATGCAGGCATAAGATGGTAGGGTGTTTGGAAGACGAAAAGGACCGCGGAGTTTCGGAGCACCGCATCACCCAGTGCCACCCTCAGATTAGAGATGGCTTTGAACCGTCGTCGAGAAGTTAAAAGGCCAAATGGAAAATTCGATCTTTGGTCAATTTCAGACTGATAATGATGATGATTCGTGTAATCTTTATTTGATTATGATAGTAAATGACACACGATGATTTGAATAAGATAGAATTGAATAGAAGAAAAGATGCTGAGTGGCAAATCACGAATTTAAAGATCTCTAGTTCGTATCCACAATCTGGGGGTCAATTATGTAATTTCACTTCACTTTGACTTCGTCTTCGACTTCCACTTCTACTTCCACTTTTGATTCCACTTTTCTTAATTTTCACTTCCACTTCCACTTTTGATTCCATTTTTCTTAATTTTCACTTCCACTTCCACTTCCACTTTTGATTCCACTTTTCTTAATTTTCACTTCTACTTAAACTTCCACTTTCACTTTTGATTCCACTTTTCTTAATTTTCACTTCTACTTCCACTTTCACTTTCACTTTTGATTCCACTTTTCTTAATTTTCACTTCTACTTCCACTTTCACTTTCACTTTTGATTCCACTTTTCTTAATTTTCACTTCCACTTCCACTTCCACTTTTGATTCCACTTTTCTTAATTTTCACTTCCACTTCCACTTCCACTTTTGATTCCACTTTTCTTAATTTTCACTTCTACTTCCACTTTCACTTTTGATTTCACTTTTCTTAATTTTCACTTCAACTTCCACTTTCGATTCCACTTTTCTTAATTTTCACTTCTACTTTCACTTCCACTTTCACTTTTGATTCCACTTTTCTTAATTTTCACTTCTACTTCCACTTTCACTTTCACTTTTGATTCCACTTTTCTTAATTTTCACTTCCACTTCCACTTCCACTTTTGATTCCACTTTTCTTAATTTTCCCTTCTACTTCCACTTCCACTTTCACTTTTGATTCCACTTTTCTTAATTTTCACTTCTACTTCCACTTCCATTTCCACTTCTACTTCCACTTTTGATTCCACTTTTCTTAATTTTCACTTCAACTTCCACTTCCACTTTCGATTCCATTTTTCTTAATTTTCACTTCCACTTCCACTTCCACTTTTGATTCCACTTTTCTTAATTTTCACTTCTACTTCCACTTTCACTTTCACTTTTGATTCCACTTTTCTTAATTTTCACTTCTACTTCCACTTTCACTTTCACTTTTGATTCCACTTTTCTTAATTTTCACTTCCACTTCCACTTCCACTTATGGTTCCACTTTTCTTAATTTTCACTTCTACTTCCACTTTCACTTTTGATTCCACTTTTCTTAATTTTCACTTCTACTTCCACTTATATTTTTCTTAATTTTCACTTCTACTTCAACTTCCACTTTTGATTCCACTTTTCTTTATTTTCACTTCTACTTCCACTTCCACTTTTCTTAATTTTCACTTATACTTCCACTTCCACTGTCACTTCCACATTTGATACCACTTTAATTAATTTTTAATTCTAAATTAACTTTTACTTTTAGTTTCACTGTCA
>JUFY01026054.1:0-13156 GCA_001855655.1 Leptopilina clavipes | reverse complement strand
GCATGATTAATAAGTCAGTTGAATTAGTTGATAACTATATAAACTCACGTTCAAATATATCAATCAGTTCTTCCAGTTCATTATTTTTCAGCCACTCAATAACTGGATTCATTGTTTTTAATATAATAAACAAAAAAATACTAAAAACCACGTCGCACACTCACTGCACTTTACTTGTGAAACGAACACGCGTTATGGCGACCGCAGCACGCTCTATCGTAAGAATAAAAAAAACTTAACTTGCTAAGAAGATATTCTCAAAGTAAGAATATTTCTTTATCCGATAAGAATATAATTTAGAATATTTCTTCAAGAATATAATATACTTAAAATTAGGATACTCTTTTTTCAGTGTTGATTTAATATTGTTGCATTTTACTACTTTAAATAGTTTGTAATTAATAAAGCAATTTATTCGTTCATATCGATTTTTACAGCAGTTATTGAATAGTTCTAGATTTGTTACAGATATAGCTTCATAAAAGATGTTCCAGCTCTGCAATGACTTTTTATTTATTCTCCCCCTTATATTTCTTTAAATATTGAAAATATACCTCTTCCTAAGTGCATATGCATGTCAGCCAAAGAAAAAGTTAAGAGCTTCCTTTCCCTTAGGCTAAGAATAGAATAAAGTATGTGATTGTGTCTTAAGGTCGCTGTTATCAGTTAGAAGGTGTAAGGAGGAACTAAACTCATGTATTGATTTCACCTTTTTTTTCTTCACCCGTATATAAGTTCCTCTCAAGTTATCCCTTCAATATCAGATGATAAGCATTTAATATCAAAAGTTTTTCCAAGCTTGTCATATATATAAGATATGCGTGTCATCCCAACAGCCTTTTTATCATCCTTATTCAAAAATATTTATGGCAAAAAAATATAAAAGAAAATTAAATCAACTATGAAAAAGATCCACTTTTAGAAGGGGAAAATGCATTCATACTTCTTATTCTTGACAAATTGATTTTATCACACGGAGAAAAAGGTTTCTTACTTTGACAATCTGATTGGATGTAGAGTAAAGAGGGGTATATTGGAATACTATCTAGTATTTTGAGAATAATTCTGCCAAAATGCAATATATTTAGAAAAAACCTAAGTACAGTATTAATTAGGATTATTTCCCCAATTTATTTATTTAAAAGAATAATAATTAATTCTCTAAGCACGCAAAATGCCGGGTCACAATCAATATATAGATATTAGATATTAAATTCTAAATCTATAATCAGCTTATTCATTGTAAAAATTTATTTCTTGCGCTATTTTGAGAAATTGAACTTTATTCCTTTAAAGTCAATAATTTTTTCTTTCTTTTGGTTGTAATTCATTTGAATTATTACTTTTTTCAGACGATATAAAACAAGATGAGGATCTAAATAAAGAAACAGTACAACGTCATCATGAAAACACTCCTGATCCTGGTGACTTTTGTGTTGGAGATTCAATTCCACATAACGGGTAAGCTTTAAAAATTTTTCTTTTTATGCAACTCTAATACATTAACACTCCGTTTACTATTTTTTGTCAAATTAATAAAACAAAATAGACATTAGAGTAATTACTAATTAATGAATTAATTAAGTGTTACATTATTAATTTTTGTTCAATTCAACTCAAGAAATCTGAAAGTTATACCTATAGAATTTGCAAAACTGTTTTAAAACAATTTTATTTCAGTAAATCAAACAAAGAAATAATTAATTTTCCTACAAAAAATTTTCAATAAATTACCAAAGTACATTCAAAGTTTGAAATAAACTTGGAAGCATTAACCGTTTCGAATCGATTCCATGTATGAAATAAATTATATGTTGGTCATTTAAATAGCTGGAATAGATCCAGTAAATACACAGCCAACTCTGGTATTTTCCTTTGTTAAGATTTATATTATGAATACTGTCTTCGTTTGGACACATATATAGACACAAAAAAAAGAACTTGGAAAAAGAAAGTCTTCCGCATGTCGAGCGGTTTGCCAAGCTCATCGCAGCAAACTTCCGTGCTTACATTCCAACTGACTCATTTTATGGACTGCCGAAAAAACACTTAATACACTTTGCTCAGTGGATGCTTGACAAGTAATTTCCGGTTATCGTGTTGCTCAAAAAAACCGCTAAAACTTTAGTCTCGTTAACTTAGTTCAAACTTCTACTGTGTCCACAATTGGGCTACTGTTTAATTCAATTTTCCTTTGTTTTCACTGTTCCAATGTTATCGTTATCGAGGTGAGTGATTTTTTTCCGTTCTCTTTGTTTATCCACAGTTGAGCTGTCGGATCTTTAAACCGTGCATAAAAATTTCTTCAACGGTAATCATTGGCACCTTTAAAATTTAATGTTGATAAATTAAATACGATAAAAAAAACTGCGGTTTTTTTATGCGACTCGTTTTAAATTACTTTCTGAAAATTTAAATCGGAAAATTTTTCAAGCATTTTTGAATCCGTGTTTTCTCATTCATTAGTGTGTTAGTTTTATAGACTTGAATGAGTTTGAGTAAGAGAAACTAACCTCACATTTTGTCGCAGAAAATAGTACAAATAACTATTGTAATATTTTCACCATAATTATTCAATTTGCGAAAAATCTCATAAAATATAATTGGAACTCTAGGTTTTACTCATTGGCTTTATAGCAATATAATTCGAGATTGTGAAAAGTACGAATTGGGTTGTATGAAGAAGACATTAATTAATTATTTACTTAAACTAATTAATTATTAATTGCATTTATTAACTTGAAAAAAATTCAAAAATTATTTTTAGTAAACGAAATAAAGGAAACAAGAAATTTATTGAAGTTAATAAACATTGTGTAAAAAAATTATAGTTTTGCAAACGCGAAAATTATTGTAAAAAGTGTTTATCGAAAATTGAATTTTTTATATTACGTTTTTGACAACAATTTCGATCTTACATTATTCAAGGGATTCAATTTAAGTTTTATAAACATGAAAATCTTTCTAAAACGTGTTTATCGAAATGTATGATTTGCAACTCGCGATTTCGTAATTTCAGGAGAATTTTTCCACTTTCCGTCAACAATTTCGATCGCAAACTATTCTACAGTGCAAAAGTTTTGGTTTCACAAACGCTAAAAGTTTGGAAAAGCGCGTTTGTCAAAACTTAGTGTCGAAAATAAAATTCTAACAAAGAATATGAGAATTTCCCAACTTGCGATGCAGCTCTAATTAGAATTCTACATTTTAAGGATTTTATTAAATATTTAAACTAAGATAATTGTAATTTTAAAGATAAAAAAGATATTCTCTGTGCAAATTAGTGAGTTTTGAGTCTTATAAGTAATGCAGTTGTTTGTTTTAGTAAGTGTCATTGCAAGGAGACTAAAAGCAAGATTAACATTTGTAGCATATTTTGACACGACAAATGTAAGAGGCAATACTATAGAACAATCAGGAGTAATTTACATAGAGTGCATATACAATCACACAATCGTCGCTATACTTAATTAATGTAGTATACACTATAACTAAAATTTTTGTTTATTTTTGAAATTATTGACAGAATAAGGTTAAATCTAGTTATCTACACATATTAATAATTATTTAAGGACGCCAAATTATTTTAAGGATAACACTTAAACCGCATTATTTATTCTCGATGATTTTAATTAAATTTTAAACTCGACTAATTCAGAAATTATTAGAAAAATTCCTAACAAACCGCTTAGAGGGGGGAGTAAGGGCAATAACACATTAATTACTTCATCACTGAATTTAAATTTATCACATTTATTCAAAGAAAATAATTGAAGTCACTTGTAATTTAGTCAATACGAATAATTAATTTGGCTGAAGCTTGAATTCAAGAGTTTAAATATTACAAGAACATTCGGTGAACAAACATTAATTCTATCATTCAATTTACAACAGTAAATGCCGAAAAGGCGAGAAAATGATCGTAACAAAATTTATCGGGACTCACCGCCAACATGACTACGGCCACTCATCATTTCTCGGCTCACAAGGACACTCTTCACATTATTATTACAAAAAAAAGAAATATTCAAAAGGCGTGATGCGCCGTACACAAGTACCGGAACGAGAATGAATTAAATGGCCGCGACCTGTCATTATAGTCGACGTCACTTAACAGCGCTTTCTTCTCGGTGAGCCTTTTTAAAACTAATTATCCAACTGTCATTTACAAATAATGTCATTAGTCGAATAATTATCAGCAATCGTCGGTAATGTAGAACTCAACATTAACAGAGTTCGCTTAGTTATTAAAAATTTTTATAAATTACTCAAAATAAAGTTTACAATCTTTATTATTTTTTTAGTAATAAAGAAAGGATTCCCGTCCTAGTACATCTTACTTTCTCTTATGTTATTTATTAAATAGAGTTAGTAATTTTTGTGACAAGGCAAAATGCCGCGTCACAACACATATCTACAATTTCGATGCTATTCGTAAATGTATCCCTCTACCCAGGCAGAAAAGTAATAGTTGTTTTTATTTTGAATCCACCGAAATCTAACCAAGATTTTCATTTTTAAAAGTATGAAGTAAAAATAAAAAAAGTATAATAATTTTTTATTCAAAAATAATATTTTGACGTGACATATTAAAAAAGTTGGCGAACCGATTCTATTTGTATGTCGAAAACTATTAATCATTTTTTCAAGATTTTAGCGCATAATTCGTTTATTACAACCACACAGCACCTAGAATTTTCTGAAACTTGAAATAAACTCACACAGAGAGGTTCGAAAGATTTTGTTACCAAACTGTCGAAAGTTTTTGTAGGTAATTCTTCAAATTTCCGCATGTGAGGAAAACTTTGGTGACAAAGTTGATTTAGGATTGCAAAAAATATTTCTGAACTATGGGTTGTAAATATTCTTCTCTACTCGTGTATAGAAACTAAAAAGTAACAGATACATTAAAAATTAATTAAAAATCACATATAACTTAAAATAGGATGAGGCATGAATAAATCAAATAGTAATAAAACGATAAATAGTATTTTGTTACTGATATTAATAGTGCAAATGTTAAAGTCATTAAAAATTGAAACTAAAAATGTGTTTTTTTTTTATAAAAATAAGAAGTAACAGAAAGTGTTGTTAGGTTTTTACATAAGTTTACCAATTTTTGGAATAGAATAAAAATAATTATTATTAATTAATATAGCGGTATAATTATAGTTATTAGTTAAACAGTTCACCATTTTAATAGTTCACAGTTCTAAAATTCTTACAACTATCAAAAACTTTTCTCTTCGAGTTCTTTGAAATCTTCAAAATTTTCCAGTTTAAATCCTTACATCTCAACGATCAAATTCAATGATAAAATTAAAAGTTAATTTCAAGTTTTTATTCAATTAATACATTCATCTTCTTCAAATACTTCAAAAATCAAAGTCTACTTTCAACATCAAATTCAACAGTTTTATACATTTTATAAAAATTAAGAAGTGAGTACAATTTTAATTGCTATATTTTTTTCTATAATCTTTATCATTTCTCCCAATTTCGGAAAGGTTTTGTTCTGTAAGCAGTATGATATTTATTCCATTTATTTGCTTCCTAAATAATTTACCTTTGTTTCCAAGATAAATATTTATCTGTTAGCAGTTTCATAATAATCTCAATCAAGTCAATTATCCTTATTAAATAACTAAATCAATTTAAAGTATCCCCAAGCTATTGGACGCGAGTCTATGCTTTAAAACAAATTTATTTAATTTAAATAAATAAATAATAAAATTATTTTTGCTTCATTCTTTGGATGTAACAGAAGATTCAATATTAAAAAATGGAAAACCCAATATGGCGGAAAAATAAAAGAGTAGAGATGAGATCTTGAAAATGTTTACTCGGGAGTTTTTGAGGTCGCTGATTGCAAATTTTGATGTGTTTTTAAAAATTTTTAATGGCGGATTCAATATATCTGATAAGAAATTTTAATTAGAGGTAATCTCATAAAAATGTCTACTCTGGGGTTTTTGGGGTCACTGATTACGAATTCAATAATAGTTTTTAAATTTCAAAATTGAATAGTAATTAATAGGATCACAAAAGTTTACTTTTTGTTTGTTATGATTATATTATAAATTACTTTTGTTTTGCTGCTTTTCTTTCCTTTTTTTGCAAAAAAGTGTTCATTACTGCAGAAAAAACTAAAACTTTTTGTTTTTGAAATATTAAAGAACGAATAAATGAAAGATAAAAATGATTTCCTTAGTATAAAGTTTCCTTTCTAAGAGTAACAATTTTCATTTTTCTTTATCATTGTTCCATGTATCTTGAAACTTTTTATTTATACCCTTCGGTAGTTTTGCCATTGATTAAAAGAATTTTCTAAGAAACTTTTCTGAGGTAACTGTACGAGAGAACTTTGTTGTTAATTGGTGCGCTCACACCTTAACTCAATATAAGCAGCTTATATGCAACCCCTTTGATGCTAAAGGTCGACACTCGGATAATTATTTCAATGTTCTTACAGCACTGAATTTAAGATAAAAAATGATTTACTTGTATTTTATAGTAAAAATGTTTATATCTTATCATAAAAGTTTTTTCATTTTTAGCGCAAAGAAGTTTCTTCATTTAATCAGAAAATGATTTTTAGTTTTTATTTCATCAATTTTTACTTGTAGCAAAGAACTTTCTTCATTTTATCTGACAAAACTTTTACAATCCACTAAAACCATTTATCAGCTTAAAAAATATTTTCAATTGTATTGAATCAAGTATTTATTTTCTAGTATAGTTTACATTATTAAATGCATATTAAATTATATTACAATAGATAAATTTGTATATAATTTTTATTTTTTATTTTAATATCAATTAATATTTAATATTTTCATATTTTTATTTTTTCTTAACATAAATTTTTATCCTGCAAAAAGCAAAATGTAATTTTCAATTTATCCAAAACAATTTTCACTCTCATTAAAGACATGCTTAATGACTTTATCATGATTTAGTAAATTAATGAAGCAACTTATTGAGAATAATTTATTACATAATGTAGAGGCAACGGTTTTTGGGATAATTAATTTCTTTTCATGAAAGTTTTGGATAGCTGCAATCTAAACCCTTCCACACTTTGTTTGAATAAATCGATATAGTGGAAGATGTTACTGTTGCTGCTGCTGCTATATCCATGGCTCCAAGGCTCTGATTTTACGGATCGGTGTTAGTATATCCTATGATATTGAAGCTTAATGAAATTCGTGTTTTGGGTAGCTATATAGAAAGTGCTTATTCGTGAAAATAAAAGACACAGATTTGCTATCAAGCATGACTTCACATTTTTCTATTTACTATTAATCATTTCTTTATTATGCAAAAAAAATATTACTCGATATTAAAGATGATTTACAAAATATAACAAAGTAAGTTTTTAATAATTTTTAATAGATTCTGGCCAACGCCTCGATATTTTCAAAATACTTCACAGTAAAAAGAAAGTCTTATTTTAAGGCAGAAAAGATGTCTTATTTTAAGATGCAACATTTTTAAGACAGCCTTTGCTGAATTTACGCAATGATTTTACATACAATTTACATTATGGCTAGCAGTGCTGAATTTAAGACTCATCTTAAAATAAGATTTTATTTTTACTGTGTTCTATTTTAGGGGGTTTGACCATACTTTCCAGCCAAAACCCCCATAAGAGTGTTCATCAGAATTCCCGTGCCAATACTAAAATGTGGAACTGATGAGATACTGACCAGTTCTCTAATAATCATTTTTTCTAATAGTAATTTTTCTTAATTTCATTTTTCTAATTCACTTTTCCTACATTTTTTTTATAAATTATATTTTTCGTTGAAAATATATCACAGCAGCTCAAAGTTTTAAATAAAAAAAATACGTAATATTAACATAAATGACAATATATTTGTGTTCGCAAATTACATTTAATATTATGATTGACAATTTCTTCTTACCTTCTGTACCATTTATCTAAAGAACGAGAATGAATATTTAACAAATATTTTTTGACATCATAATTGTTTTTTGACTTAAAATCATTTAACATACATTTCATTTGACATAAAATTCATTTAACATACATTTCATTTGACATAAAATTCATTTGAAATAAATGTCATTCGACATAAATGTCATTTTACATAATTGTCATTTAACATAAATTTCATTTTACATAAAATACATTCGACATAAAAATCAATTGACAAAAAGTTTATTTTATAGAATATAACTGCGCGTATTTTAAAATTGATTGATAACAATTTTTTTGATAACTGAATGGTTACTTTTAAAATTCGCTACAATATTTCTATGTCAAATGAACTTTATGTCAAATGTTTTTATGTCAAATGAAATTTATTTCAAATAAGTTTTAAGTAAAATGAAATTTATGTTAAATGGAATTTATGTATGGCAAATGTATTTTATGTCAAATGAAAGTGTAAAGTGATATTTATGTTAAATGGGAATTATGTTAAATAATTTTTATGTCAAATGTATTTTATGTCAAATGAAATTTATGTCAAATAGCATTTATGTATGTTAAATGTATTTTATGTCAAATGAAAATGTAAAGTGATATTTATGTTAAATGGGAATTATGTTAAATGAGTTTCATGTCAAAAGATTTTATGTCAAATAACTATTGTGTAAAATAAGATTTGTGGAATATTCATGCGAGTCATCTAAAGAGAGAAAAATATGTACTAAGAATTTCCATTTTCGGAAATGTTTATTTAGGAAATTTTAAAATAAGAAAACTGAAATTAGAAAAATTTGTAGAGAACCAAAACGCAGTGAACTCTTTGTGGTATTATAGTAATTTTGACATTTTTTTAAAATTAATCTAGGAAAACTGGTCAGGCCCCGACCAAAGCCACATTTCAATTAGGGCAAAGTGGGGTAATATCTGCATTGGAAGTTTTAGGTTTGATTCGCTTCGTGCGTCATTTCATTTTTATGCTTGAATTAATTATTCAATTTAATCAACTAAAAATTATTAAAAAAATTTTAGCAACATTGTTTCCAACATTTTTTTTTAATTTGAGCTGTTATTATTAGAATTACATTAATGAAGAAAGTTCAGTTATCATCGAATGAAAGAATGAGCAATAATTGGAAAAGTTGGAATGGTAAAATTGAATATCAATTTCCGTTAAAACACACTCAAACAGAAATTAATAGCAAGACCGATAAACAAAAATGACGACATATAGAATTAATGTAAATTTTTCATTAATTTTAATAATGAAGATTGAACATTTTAAAAGCTTTATTGCTTTTTACAGTAGAAAGTAAATTAAAGGATAGAGATTATGGAAGAGCTCTATCCGACCCACCTTTCTGAAGCAGCAAAAGTAGATATACATAGAACATTTATGAAAGGAAAGCCGTACCTATCCTCACTAAAATTCCAATATTATTACACTACTCGTACACTTTCAATGCTCATTTTCTTACAAAGCTTTCCCTTATTCGAACTACCACACCAATATAGTTCTCTTACGATCTCAAAACTCGTTCATATTATGGCGCATTTACCAACGGATCAAGTATATGGTTATAACATGTGGTCGCTCTCTACGTTTCCCTTTAAAATTGCCTCAACTTATTTTATCCATCAGCTTTCATAGGATATGATAAAATATCGCAAATGAGAAATATCAAATAATAATTTGAGAGACTTTTTAATATGAATTATAAATAAAACATTTCTTTAAATCATATGTATAGAAAAAGATGTACACTGCAAAAAGAAGCATCTTATTATAAGATACAATGGTAGCAAGTTATCAAATGCATCTTATTTTTCCATCTTCCATCTTAAAGACTAATGCTTTTTAAGATGCTTTTGATAAGTTGCTACCAATGTATCTTATAATAAGATATGAAAGGAGCAGGGCTCCTACACTAAATCGGCGAACAGTCATTTAATAAGAAGGGATACGTAAGAAAGTAGGAGATGCGTATGACTACGAATTAATAATCGCGCATGTCGATTTTAGTGGTCAAGGACCCTTGACGTGCGAAGCATGCGAGGGATTCGCAAAAAATTGAAAAATCTTTTGTAACGCGCTGTAGCGCATTGACGATTTTATATATAACACTACGCTTAATCGGGGTAAATATAAAAAATACTTGTGTGCCTATATTTGTGTATCTTTTTTTGTATTAATTGTGTTACATTAACTTTTAGCGGTTGGTGACAAATTTGTACGTTACCCAGTGTTGCGTCAACGACGCTTGAGCGATTGTTGAAACTGAGACTCACCTCAACTGGATTTCTACTTATTATACGCTGGCATTGATAGTTGCATTTTGAGAAGCACCGATTGTCTATTTGGACATTCCTGTGAAGTAATTTGTATGGGAATCTGGGATAGGCCAACCAGGTTTTCCGGAAACTGTCTCACCGATCGCCACGTGCAGCGGAAACGCTTTGAAGATTGTTAGTCGACTTCTACTTGTTAGTAGATAATAATATTGACCATTGGTGAGTCTCTCTCTCTTTTTTCTTCTCAACGCTTATTCGCCAAAGCAAAAATCTAGATTAATTTCCTTTGACCACAATTTTATGTTATTGTAAATTATTGTAGCCGAAAAATCGAACCTTCTTATTACTTTTATATCGACACAAATTTTAATTTGATGTATGTACGGGATAGTTTGAGTATTTTATGAATGTGTAAGTGATTTTCTTTTAAATTTTGAATTCGAATTTAATTAAAATATAATTATATATCGCAGCCAAACGAATTTCAATATTTAATTGTTTTAAAAAATAAATTCTCAACTTTAATCTATTTTAATACTTGTCTTTATTTCCTGTTCAGTATAAATATAAATTTGTTACAACTTTGTAATTTAACACATCAACAACATAAAAATGGTCGAAATTTTTGTTTCGATTTTATACTGCGAAATGAAAATAAGAAACGAAGATATCTTGAAACAAACGATGATGACTTTTTCCTTATCCTTTCATTTCAAGTTTCAAGATATGTAATTTTTCAATCCGGGAAATTATGAATCGTTCCAAGTAATATTTCTGATTAGAATGTGGGCTTAACTGCGCGGATAGAATTTGATTTTATTTGTGGCAACTGTAATATATAAATTTAATGTTATAGTTGATGTGAAAGTATTAAAGTATTAATATGGGAAAGGAAGAAAAAGTTGTCAGAAGATTCTTGCCATTCTTTTAATGGCTGTTTATGAAACACTTTATATATGACCGTGCGATACTTTTACACCGACATATCTTAATGTTAATTTACTGTTTCTAATATATACATGTGATATGTTAACGAATTAGCAAATTTTATTGTAAATTAACTGTCGTTAAAAAGAATTTTATATTCACTGTGGAATTTTGGCTTATGGGCGCACAGAAACTAAAAAGAACAAATGCAATTCTAATCTTTTGCACAACCATATTTTAATTAGAGAAAAATGTGCAATTTTTACACAAGAGGGAAACTAACATCAGATTTTATGGCACCTTTTACTAAGTTCAGCGCTGATTTCCTACAAATCCAGAAAGTGATATCTCAGATTTAACATGTGCCCCTCCAACTTTGAGAAAGATTAAGACCCATTATACATAGCCTGGGATTCAGAAAGTCAGCTATTTTCTTTCAGAAATTATGTTCCTGCTTGAGGAGTGTGATATGCGCGAAACTGACCTAAAAGCGTAATAAACCGAGTTGCCCATTAAAGCGGTCTAATTAATATTTGAACGATAAATTTCAGTTTTCTAACTGAACGACGACGTCCACTGAGGTAGCACACACCGGGCGTGACCTTAAGCGACGTAACCGTTAGAACGGAATTAAAACCTGATGCCTTAAGGCAAGGCTCGTGTTTACGTATTTTTCATTGCGGGAAAGGAGAAATAGTGCATTTGGATGGGGATGACCGCGCACGCGATTCCCAGTCACGCATGGTCACGCACTCGCCAATGTCCCGTGCGACCAACCTAAACTCGACTTGTTCGCTAGAGACGCGTCTCTAATTACGCGTAGGCGATATATATGGTAAAATGCTAAATCTTAACAGTCGTCACTGACCCAAATCAGTCTGTCTCTCGTACAAGTTTTTCTGTCAACGCAGAAATCTAATTTGAAAATTTACTTATTCTCATTCAAATCGTGTACGTTTACCGCAACAGAATAATGTCATTCATCATTCCTGTCTGCAGCTTTAGTGCATTAATCTTTTTTTACTATATATCTATACAAATTGAATGCAATTATTAAATAAATTATTTATTATATTGCATATAGAGAGTTGACGCAATAATCTTAGTTTTACGTGAAAGTTTTCTTTCGAAACGTCCTAAGTATAGTCTGTAAGCTTGCAGGGAACTTGCACTGCAAGCTTAAACGCTGTGAAGTGGCAAGAACGTTTTTATATTTGCAGAAAGCTTGCAATGCAAGTTTCCTGCAAGCTTACAGGCTACTTGGGTTTGCTCTATACTCTAAAACTTTAAGAAATCGTCCATTTACTATTTATGGATGAATTAAAATTTCATTCGATTACACAGGCACACACAAAAAATGTTTCTTTTCCGAGACATTACGCTCCAATTAACTAAAGTTCCAACTTCGAAAGCAGGTGATAGAAGCGTTGTATCTAATTATAAACCTTCATATTTCCATGATACAAATTTTTGTCAAGATCTCTAAGAAATCGCTTGTTAGGTATCTTAACCTCGTAATATCACCTGTTCTTACAACTCACCGACATGATATGGCATGAATCATCAATCTTAATTTTCTAACTCAACTTGCATTATAAGTTTTATAAATACAACTCTTTCTAACTGTCAAGTTGATGTGTCAAAGACTTTCGGCTCTGTTGAACACGGATTTCTATTTAAAAAACTATCTAATTTCAATATATCTTATAACGTTGATGTTACTAGCCCCACGTTGGGCGCCATTTATAACGTTGATTTTAATTCTCTTAATAATTTTTTTGGTTAATTAGAGATAATTTTGATATTAATTTAATTTTTATGTTAACAAGATTTGACAGATTTTAGGTTTATTTGAACGTTATCTACACTTTTACTATTTAAATCAAAATAAGAAATTATTTAGAAAATGTCAAGTTATTTTATGGGCAAATATTACTAAAACGATTTTAATTTACACAATTAACTTTATTTAACTTAAGCCAA
>JUFY01026052.1:1901-20921 GCA_001855655.1 Leptopilina clavipes | reverse complement strand
ATTTAGTTTAGAAATTTCTTAACGGAATGGAAGAGAAAAATCAAAAATAGCACTTAGGATTTGCAAGAAAAGTGTCAGAATTTTAGAATTGTCGGTAAATCAGGAATCTATTAAAGTTTTATTAGATAAATTGGAAAATAGTAGAAGGGGCATATAACTTACGTAGTAGAAAATAGAACGACAAAAAAAACTTTAAAAATACCAATTATAATTTGACTGTAAAGTGGCAGAATGTCAGAAATGTCGGTAAATCAGGAACCTAACACAAAGTTTTATTAGCTAAATTAGAAAATAGTAAAAGGGGCATTCAACTTACGTACTAGAAAACAGAATGACACAGAAACTTTAAAAATACCAATTATAATTGCCGTGAAAAATGGAAGAATTTCAGAAATGTCGGTAATACAGAAAACTGACTTAAAATTTTATAGTCGAATGAGACAAAAAATAGCAGAGGTACTTAGCTTAGACCTTACGAAACAGAAAGGCACATGGAAATAAAAAATTCAACTTCCAACTTGACGGAAAAATGGCAGAATGTCAGAAATGTCGGTAATACAGAAACCTAACTCAAAGTTTTATTAGTTAAATTGGAAAATAGTGAAAGTGGTGTTTAACTTACGTAATAAGCGTATTATCCAGGTATTACTTCGTAATATTCCGTAATATCGCGTGTAATAAGTGTAATAATTGCGTAATAAATTTAATAACAGCGTAATCGGGAAAATTATATTCAAATTGCTTACCACTTTCGATTTCACTTGATTCTAATAATAATTATCATGAAAAAAAAAAGTTAATTGCAAACTTTATAAAAGTATATATAAAGAAGTGATTTATTTTCTCAACTGGAATTTAATATTGTGAATCGTAAAGTAGCTAACCTTCAGCAAGGAGATCAACAATCCCTATATATATATTTCTCTCTTATAAAATTGCTGAATTCCAATTGACTTCACCTAGATTTTCACTTTGCAATATAATGGATTTTTTTTTTTCTTTTTAATGTCACCAACCATGGGAAAGAAAATCTCTCGTGAAATCAAAATATTACCGCGTTTTAAGTGGAAGGAACTTCCGTTCAACTATTATATCGCGCCAGATTTCTATATACACATAGGAAAAGTACAATAATATGGCTAATCGTGATTTACCGTTCCACTTTCTAAAGGTAAGGCCCATCAATCTTCGTTCCAATCGATCAGTACAGTATGGCGAGTCCCACTGGAGTGATTTCATCTCTTTCTCTCTCTGTCTCTCCGTATCTGAAAAAGAGTTTTTGAATTTATTATGCAATCCGTTGTAATAACGCACTTTTACCAATTTTGGAACACATACCAAAAATTGACGACAACAACATTTTAATTGCTTCACTATTTCAAACATTTTTTTTTTTTTTTTTTTTTTTATAAACATTTCCAATCACCATAAATTAGAAGCGGGTATTTTGTTTATAACGACTAATTTATAATCATTAAAAAAGAAAAAAAATTTTTCCTATTTTGTCGCAACTGTTACAAATTACAAGCATGATGATTAAATTATTCACACAGCGATTGCGCAAATTTTTTTTTCTTTTCTTTTTCTATACGCTAAATCAAAATAAAACTTGCAGAAATAAAGATTTATTGACTTTCTCTGGGAATTTATTTAATTTTTTTTACCATTTCATTTTTGCCTTATTATTATTTTTATTATTATTATTATTATTATTATTATATTGTTTTCAACTATCGTATTATTGTATAGTAAATGGACGTTATTGAACGTCTAGGGGTTAATAAATAATAATTATTGTGAACGTCACGCCATTGGAACTGTATATAGTCTCGGTTAAGGTCTTACCACTAACCTGAGAGCCGCATAGACTGGCGAAATTCTCTCTCTCTCTCTCTTTCTGGCTTATAATGGATGATGATGATGACCTACGACTCGAATGACGTAATATATTTCCTAGTACGTGTCTATTATTTCAAGAACTGATTATAATTACAGACAACGAAAGCACGTTTAATTTCAATCATCTCAAATACTTGTTATCAGACAATTTATAATTCACGGTTATTTTTGCAAAAAAAAAAAAAAAATCTGAGAGGAAAAAAGAGGGAAAGAAACATTAGTGTTTGAATGTACTATATAGCGTGAAGAATAATTCTTCAAAAGGATTAGGAATTATTTTTTTATGGTACCAATTTTTTTTGGGTGTTATAATGCCTCTAGTTTTCTTTAAATCCTCAATAAGAATGAATATTCTCAGCATTACCTCCAAAATGATGAACTAATTACTGACAATACTATCAATAAATTGCCACTCTATTGCCAAAATACTGTCACTATTTTGCCATTTTATTACCTTGATACAGCCAAAATATTGCCATTATTTTGCCACTATAATGCTCTAATATTGCCACCATATTGCCACTAATTTGCCACTAAATTGCCCTAATACTTCCACTGTATCTTTATTCTATTGACACTATATTGCCACTAAATTGCCCAAATACTGTCACTATTTTGCCATTTTATTACCTTGATACTGCCAAAATATTGCCATTATTTTGCCACTATATTGCTCTAATATTGCCACTAAATTGCCCTAACACTTCGACTGTATTTTTACTGTATTGTCACTATATTGCCCCTAAATTGCCCTAATACTTCCACTATAATTTTTCTGTATTGCCATTATTTTTCCACTAAATTGCCCTAATACTGCCACTATTTTTCCATTGTATTACCTTGATACTGCCAAATTTTGCCATTATTTTGCCACTATATTGCTCGAATATTGCTACTAAATTGCCCTAATACTTCGACTGTATTTTTACTGTATTGCCACTATTTTGCCATTAAATTGCCCTAATATTGACACTATCTTGCCATCGAATTGCCACTATTTTGCCACTAAATTGCCCTTATATTGCTAAAATATTGACACTATCTTGCCATCGTATTGCCACTATATTGCCACTATTTTGCCACTAAATTGCTCTTATATTGCCAAAATATTGACACTATCTTGCCATCGTATTGCCACTATTTTGACACTAAATTGCCCTAATATTGCCACTATTTTGCCACTAAATTGCCCTAATATTGCCATTATTTTGCCAAAATATTGCCACTAAATTGCCCTAATATTGCCACTATTTTGCCACTAAATTGCCCTTATATTGCCAAAATATTAACACTATCTTGCCATCGTATTGACACTATATTGCCACTATTTTGCCACTAAATTGTCCTAATATTGACATTATTTTGCCAAAATATTGACACTATTTTGCCACTATTTTGCCATTATTTTGCCACTATTTTGCCACTATTTTGCCATTGTATTGCCATGATTTTGTGACGATATTGCCGTAATTTAATATTTTTTTAACTCTGTGCTCCCTTCAGGAACAGATGCTGCCTTTTAAAGTAACGAAAATCATCTTGGCCTATCTTAAAAAAATTTTTGCCTCATCAGAAGAAAGATGGCTCTTTCACGTACCAATGTTAAGCCTCTTGATTTATTCTTTCTCTCTCTCTCTCTCTTCGCCTAGCAAATTCATTTACTATTCACAATTGTAAGTAATACATGTTTTTTTTACCCCAACTAATGTTTCGTTACAAAGTTGATTGTCAACAGGTTTCATGTTCCAACGTCGTGTACAATTGTAAATTACAAGGGACAAACCATTATGGATAAGTTGTTTCATTGATTCGCACTTTTAAGGAGCGTTCTTTCTATATAATATGTTGGTACAGATGTTTGCGACTAGATAAAAGAGTAGCGACATTCGAAACACCATGTTCTAACCATCGTGGGATATATGTTTGTATATATATAGAATTATG
Organism: Leptopilina clavipes; assembly: GCA_001855655.1. Taxonomy (NCBI): domain Eukaryota; kingdom Metazoa; phylum Arthropoda; class Insecta; order Hymenoptera; family Figitidae; genus Leptopilina; species Leptopilina clavipes. The sequence goes on along the minus strand of JUFY01026052.1, from coordinate 17,078 downwards.
TAGTAAATAAATATAATCACTCGTGTAACAAAGGCGTTAGGAAAATTTTTAGAATTATTAAATTAGAAGAAAAAAACATTTTTATTTCCTTCTCACTTTGGCGTTTTGAGGCAGAAAAAAAAGAAAATGTAGAAAAAGTATTTTTAATTTTACGAATCAAGCATTATTGCAAAGGGCATGGTAGGAATTTGTTAAATAATTTATTGCAACCCACGCCCTTTTTGTTCATTTATCAGGAGTTTCGATACGTTCCAGATGTTATAAGGGGGATAATGCTTCTAAGAAGTCGTTTTATTAATCGGTGGATTAATCGAATCTGCGACCTAACACTTACGCTCTTCGATGCTACGTCATTCGTTTTGGAATTTGAAAAAGGAGTAATCACTTTTCATTTTTGACCTTCCTGACACACATGTGCGATTCCAATTTAATTGAAGTCGTGTTTCAATCCCATTTTCTACAATTTTCTTGTGAGCCAATAAAGCACAAAACAAAATGAAGGGGAAAAATTGTCTTATAATGTTCCTCATGGTTAGGAATATCCACTAAATGTCTAAATATTGCCACTAAATTGCCACTAAATTGCCCTAATATTGCCATTATTTTGCCAAAATATTGACACTATCTTGCCACTATTTTGCCACTAAATTGCCCTAATATTGCCATTATTTTGCCAAAATATTGACACTACCTTGCCACTATTTTGCCACTAAATTGCCCTAATATTGCCATTATTTTGCCAAAATATTGAAACTATCTTGCCATCGTATTGCCACTATTTTGCCACTAAATTGCCCTTATATTGCCAAAATATTGACACTATCTTGCCATCGTATTGCCACTATTTTTCCACTATTTTGCCACTAAATTGCCCTAATATTGCCATTATTTTGCCAAAATATTGACACTATCTTGCCATCGTATTGCCACTATTTTGCCACTAAATTGACCTAATATTGACATTATTTTGCCAAAATATTGACACTATCTTGCCACTATTTTGCCACTAAATTGCCCTAATATTGCCATTATTTTGCCAAAATATTGACACTATCTTGCTATCGTATTGCCACTAAATTGCCCTTATATTGCCAAAATATTGACACTATCTTGCCATCGTATTGCCACTATTTTGCCAATAAATTGCCCTAATATTGCCATTATTTTGGCAAAATATTGACACTATCCTGCCATCGTATTGCCACTATTTTGCCACTAAATTGCCCTTATATTGCCAAAATATTGACACTATCTTACCATCGTATTGCCACTAAATTGCCCTAATATTGACACAATTTTGACGCTATATTTCGAACCTTGTTTGTAAATATTGCTGCAATATATTGTCTCATTTGGAAATGCAATAAAATTTTTCTTTTTCTTTATTAAATAAACCGAATAGAGAGAGGAAAGAATTTTCTAAAAAAATGAGCAGAATAGAAAGAATGCGAAAGAGAAAATATATAGAAATAGTTAAAGATGAGATGGAATAAAAGCTGCAAATCCGGACTTGCAAGTGTATATTGCAAGCAATAAAAACAGCAAGTTTACTCCGGCTGAATGCAACTTACCAGTTTGTACGAGCGCTTGAAGGTGAGTTTAATGAGGAACCCGTTTCGAGTAATTTTCATCTCGACACGGCGACCAGTCGTAGAAATCAATCGATAATAATCAACATCAATCTTTCTTTGTAAATATTCCTGTCGTTTTTAAAATACATAAACGCTAATTATTTCCAATCAATCAGAATTGTCCACTTAAGAATTAAGTTGCGCCAAGTTTCACGCAAATTAAAAGTGATTTTTTTGAAATAATTTCACTGACAACTTATGCCCTAACGTTTAATTTACATACCTCTGATATTATTTTTTTAATTTATCGATAAAATTTTTAGTTAGATTTCTGCGTTACCGACATTTCTGTCAACATTCTGCTATTTTTCTGGCAAAATTATACGTAACATTTTTCATGTTTCGCTTCCATTCTGTCTCCTAATGTCTAAGCTAAATGCCTCTGCCTTTTTTTTACTAATTGGGCTATTAAATTTTGAGTCAGGTTTCTATATTACCGACGTTTCTGCCATTCTCCCATTTTTCTCGAAAATTATTAGTGATTCTTTAAATGTTTCGCTTCCATTATGTTTTCTAATGTCTAAGCTAAATGCCTCTGCCTTTTTTTTACTAACTTGACTATAAAATTTTGAGTCAGGTTTCTACATTACCGACGTTTTTGACATTCTACCACATTTCTCGAAAATCACAAGTGATATTTCGAAATTTTTTTCTACTATTTTGTGTCCTATTGTCAATGCTACATGCCACTAGTACCATTTTTTGAATATGACTAATAAAGCCTTAAATCAGATTTCTGCATTACCGACACTTCTAATATTCCACCATATTTCTCTCAAACTAAAAGTGAAATTTTTTAATTTATCTCTGCTACTCTGTTTTAAAGTATTACCTAAATGCCCCATCTACTTTTTTTGTAATTCGACTATAAATTTTTAATTTTTATTTACTATTTAGAATGAAAATTTTAGCAAATTTAATTTTTAATATTTATCGACAAAATAAAAAAATACGTGTATATCTTTTTTTTTGTTTAAGGAACGAGAAAATAACTATATTTAACCTATATATTATATATTTTTTCAATTTTTATTATTTATTATTCTGTAATTTATTATCGATAACTAGACGGATGTAGATAATTTTATATCTATGTTCAAACAAAATTATTATAATTTCATGTCAACATTCTCGTTATTAGGTAAAATATTCATAAAATTATTATTATTATTCAACATAAACAATAAATTTACTTTGTTTCTTGTGTAAATGAAAAAAAAAAAAATTTGAAAAAAATTCCAATAAAACCACTTGCTAATTGTGCAAATATTTAATTAAATAATGAAATATATTAAAAAAATAAAAAAATTTCAAAAAAACATTTTGTGAAAAAAAATTTTTTTATTTATATTTTTATTATGAATAATTAAATGAAATTATTTTCAATTATTCTTAATTTTTATAATTATTAATTTTTTCTCCTAGTTCCAAATTCTAATTTTCCGCAAATTGTCAATTAAATTTATTCTTCTAATTTATTATTTTTTGCAAATATGTAAATTTCCCTTTTATTTTAAAATTTTAGAAAAAAAAAAATTAATTTACCAATTTTTTCAAATTTCATAATTAATTATTAAATTTTTTTACTATTAAATAATCAAGAAAAAAAAATCGAAACAAACAAAAATTTATTTCATTTTTCTTCTACGATGTTGATAATCAAGTATAGAAATAATTTTCCCATTTATCAATAATAACGTGAACGTTAAACAAACAAAGAAGAAATAATTTTTTAAATTCAAAACTGCGCATAAAATTTAGACAGAATATTTTATGTTTAATCTATTTGAACTATATTGGCTAATATTGCGTATTAAACTATTTCACAAATACAAAAAAAAAAAAAAAAAAAATTCCACCTGTGTCAATAAAATTCATTAGCTTGCGTGTACCTGTAATATATAAATGAAAATCACTTGGCTTTCAAGATAGTTTAGAGTCAGCATTTTAAAGTGAAAAAACATTTTTTTAATTGATTTTTACAAAAATGCGATTATTTCTTTTAATTGCCGGACTTGTGGGCTTTGCGATTAATTTTGCAGCTACTCAAAATTCACTTGACGTAGGTCAACAGGGTTCAGGACAACCAGGTGTAAGTTCTTCAAATTTGGGTGCTGCAGGTCAACAGGGTTTCGGACAACCAGGTGAAAATTTTCAAACTACAGCTTCTGCAGGTCAACAAGGTTTAGGACAACCAGGTGCGAATTTCCAAAATGTGGCTTCTGCAGGTCAACAGGGTTTAGGACAACCAGGTGCGAATTTTGCAACTCAAGGTCAGCAGGTTTTTGAACAACCAGGTGCGAATTTCCAAAATACGGCTTCTGCAGGTCAACAGGGTTTAGGACAACCAGGTGTGAATTTTCAAAATGCGGCTGCTACAGGTCAACAAGGTTTAGGACAACCAGGTGCAAATTTTCAAACTACAGCTTCTGCAGGTCAACAAGGTTTAGGACAACCAGGTGCAAATTTTCAAAATTCGGCTGCTGCAGGTCAACAGGTTTTAGGACAACCAGGTGCGAATTTACAAAATGTGGCTTCTGCAGGTCAACAGGGTTTAGGACAACCAGGTGAAAATTTTCAAACTGTGCCTGCTGCAGGTCAACAGGGTTTAGGACAACCAGGTGTGAATTTTCAAAATGCGGCTTCTGCAGGTCAACAAGTTTTAGGACAACCAGGTGCGAATTTCCAAAATGTGGCTTTTGCAGGTCAACAGGGTTTAGGACAACCAGGTGCAAATTTTCAAACTGTGCCTGCTGCAGGTCAACAGGGTTTAGGACAACCAGGTGTGAATTTTCTAAATGCGGCTGCTACAGGTCAACAAGGTTTAGGACAACCAGGTGCAAATTTTCAAACTGTGGCTCCTGCAGGTCAACAGAACTTAGGACAACCGATTTTTAATCCTCAAGATCAAACTAATTACGGTCAATTTGCTTCTGGACAACCAGGTGCAAATTTTCAAACTGTCCCTCCTGCAGGTCAACAGATTTATGGACAACAACCGTTCAATCAACAACAATATTACCCGCAGAATCAATTCCCAGGCTATGGGCAAAGCCAATATCAACAACCATTTTATCCAGGTAATGAAATTTGAATTTAAAATTGAACTACAATTCAAGTCGAATCAGATTAAAAATAATTTTCTTTCAATCTATTTCAGGTCAAGGATATCAGAATCAATTCTCTCAAGTAAATCCAAATTCATTGTATAATTATGGAAATGGTCCGTCACCAGTGAATGCGCCAAGTTTGAGATCAAACCCTGCACAGCAATCATCTTTTGGAGTTGCAGAGGCGCCACTTTTAAAATTAAATCAATTGTACCTTGATTATGTGAATCAGAAGCAACAGAAGATACCAATTAATAACAATGAATTGACAACTTCCGTGACGCAAATAGTCACCACTGCACCAGAAAATTTCCGTAATTTTTTAAAAATAATTTTCAATTTCTTGAAGACATTTAATTTTAATAATTTGAAAGTTGCATTTGAAACGATTAAACAAGAGAACATCACAGCGGGAAATACATTTGTGGTTCAATTCTTGAATTTTATTGAAAATTTTTTCAACAGAATTCGTAATTTTATATCGACTATGACATTAGGATTCTCCGATCGATTATTAGAAATTGTCCAAGCAATTTTCTTTCGCAATTAAATTTTTATTATCATTTCTAAACTAATTACTCGCAAAGTTTCTATTTTAAGATTCCTAAATGTTTTCCACAAGCTATTGCATTTATATTGTAAAATGAAAAATTATATTAAATAAAGAATTACAATGAAAAATTATATTAAATAAAGAATTACAGTGAAAAATTCTATATTAAATATAGAATTTAATGGAAAAATGATTCATGTTTTATTTTGCAAATATACAAGATAAAAATTTAAAAAAAATTTAGAGGGAGAGTTCAATTTAGAGGGAGAGTTCAATTTAGAGGGAGATTTACTCTGAAGGTCGTGGACACGATCGATTTGCAACTCTTTAAATTTTTCGATCTAAATGAGATTTGTTCCCATACATCATAGCAAACGAAAGACGTGTAATCAAGCATGCACCACCTGTGGTGGCAAATCGCTACTGCGCAGTAGCTCTCGATTAATTAACTTTTTAAGGTCTCCGAATAAATCAAATAAATAAATAAAGCAAAAGAAAAATACAAAACAGAAATTTATGAAATCAAGAACGAGGATTTATCATAAAGGACACTGGGTGGGTAAATTAATGGGGAAATGTTTCAATGAATTTATGCGATTTTGAAAATGGAAGATTTTTCAGTATTACAATTAATGGGTGAGAAAAGGTAAATCGTATTTGGAAGTGAAATCCTTTTGGTGCTTGGGGGAAATTGTTACGTCCAGTTTAAGCAAACAACTTTGGAAACTGAAAAACTTTTGATCGTTGGGAAAATTGTTGCGTCTGGATCAATCATCGTTTTGGAACTGAAATCCCTCTGAGCTTCGGAAAAATAATTGCTTCTAGTTTAATGATCCTTTTGATACTGGAATCCTTTAGGAAACTGGGAAAATTGTTACGTCGAGTCTAGCAAACATTTGGAACTAAAATCCTTCCGATCCTTGGGAGAAATGTTACGTCCAGCTTGATGATCCATTTGGAACTGAAATCCTTCTGATATTTGGGAAAATTGTTACGTCCAGTTTAAGCAAACAATTTGAAATTGAAATCCTTCTGCTCCTTGGGAAAATTGTTACGTCCAGCTTGATGATCCAGTTGGAACTGAGATAGTTCCGATCTTTGGGAAAATTGTTGCGTCGATCTTGACGAACCTTTGGAAACTAAAATCCTTCCGATCTTTGGAAATATTGTTACGTCCAGTTTAAACAAACAATTTGGAATTAAAATCCTTCCGATTTTTGGAAAAATAGCAACGTCCAGCTTGATGATCCATTTGGAATTGAAATCCTTCTGGTGTTTGGAAAAATTGTTACGTCCAGTTTAAGCAAACAATTTGGAATTGAAATCCTTCTGCTCCTTGGGAAAATTGTTACGTCCAGCTTGATGATCCATTTGTAACTAAAATCCTTTTAATCCTAGGGAAAATTGTTACGTCCGGCTCGATCATCCTTTTGGAACTAAAATTCCTCTAACGTTTGGGAAAATTATTGCGTCCAACTTGAGGAACCTTTGGGAACTGAAATCCTCCTGATCTTTGGGAAAATTGTTACGTCCAGTTTAAGCAAACAACTTGGAACTGAAATCCTTCTGATCCTTGGGAAAATTGTTACGTCCAACTTGATGATCTATTTGGAACTAAATTAGTTTCGATCTTTGGGAAAATTGTTGCGTCGAACTGGACGAACCTTTGGAAACTAAAATCCTTCCGATCTTTGGGAAAATTGTTGCGTCGATTTTGACGAACCTTTGGAAACTAAAATCCTTCCGATCTTTAAAAATATTGTTACGTCCAGTTTAAGCAAACAATTTGGAATTGAAATCCTTCCGATTTTTGGGAATATAGCAACGTCCAGCTTGATGATCCATTTGGAATTGAAATCCTTCTGATATTTGCAAAAATTGTTACGTCCAGTTTAAGCAAACAATTTGGAATTGAAATCCTTCTGATCCTAGAGAAAATTGTTACGTCCAGCTTGCTGATCCATTTAGAATTGAAATCCTCCCCATCCTTTTACCCCATACCCTTTTCTATTTCACCTCAAACATTAATCCTCAATCACAAAAAACTAGATCCGATGAAAAAAGAATTTCCATCCAAATATACAAGATTACTCTCCCTCTTTCCCCCTCTTCAATGTACATTTCTCCATGGTTGGCAAAGTGGAAACATTAAGTGCCCCTAACGACTATAAACCACTATCGCGTAATCTGGAGACAATGTTCAGCGATAATCGTCTGCAGGAATATCAAACAAACACACACAAGACGACAGTTTACGTATGTAGTCTGGTATGTTCAACCATTGTACATTTATATACGTATATATACGTATATCCACTGTAAATATTTATTTATTTCTCTCGCATTCACGACAGCTTAATAAATTTCTCCGATATTACACTATATGATCTCGTTTAAGAATTTTCACGCTTCGATGATTTTCAACTTATTGTTACAAACACTGATTCCTTTGTGCTCACTCTATATACACATTTATGATCCAAAGACCCACTACTGTCTTTGAATTCTTTTTTTTTCTGCCCACCACTGAAACGATCCTCATGATTCAGTTCAATGTTCGTCATAAATTAAACACCACACAATAGAAGGGAATTTCTTTTCGCGTAAATTTTAATCCTTTGTATCTTTGTTTAGTGTCGCTATACGATAAATATTTTGTTAAAATATTTATTGTCAATATTTATTGAATTCTGGATCAAATTTCTCCAATTATTGATCGTTTAATAATTAATAAGTAATAATTAATAATTAATAATTAATAATTAATCATTAATCATTAATCATTAATCATTAATCATTAATCATTAATCATTAATCATTAATCATTAATCATTAATAATAATTACCAGAGGGGAGAATTCAAGTAGGAAGTGGAGGATTATTTTTTCCAGTTACGAATTTCGTCAGGAAACGCAGTCATGAGAGTCAACCTTGAAAGCGTGGGTCGTCGAACTACCGGACTTGGAAAGGGACCACTTGCCGGGCACTTTGATGTCTTAAGAGCTCCCCTTCTCCTCCTCAGACCCTCCAAAGACTGGATTCGCCAACTTCTTGAGACGCTTGTACTGGTAAGTTGTGATTCAAAACGAGATTTAAAAATGCATCATTCTGCTTTTTTTTTCTCCTCTGCTTTTAGTTTTTAATTGACGTTTGCTATTTTTTTTTTGGGAAAAATTAAATTTATTGCCTAATGATCCAAAATGGATTTTTCTGTCTGATCAAATACCTACTGTTGTTATTTCTATTTGAAATAGTGTGCGCAAAATATCGAGATCGAGAATTAAGTTACACTATATAGCGGAACGATCGCGATGTAAATCAGTTTAATATGCTGGCGATAGTTGGAATGAATTGCTTAGGCAGAACCAAGGTTGTCCGCAGTTTGTATAATGGCTCCAGCGAGTCGGCGATACGAGATAGTCGAATGATTTCATAAGGCAGCTGCTATTTGTCGACTTAAATCACTTTAATCAATTCGTAAAATGCGCGCGAGGCTGCGAAACGGTAGCCTTCTGCTACGCATAGTCCACTTTCGACTCGCTTAGAATCGCCACTAGTCATCTGGATTTAAATAGTTCCTTGCTACTTCCCATTAGAGCCGGATCATCATTTGTTTCTGCCTGGAAACGTGTTTTTAATGTACTCGCATCCTTGAGAGAAAGAGTGAGAGAGAAAGAGAGAGAGAAAGAAAGAGAGAGAGAGTGGAAATAAACAGTTGAAATAATGGAGTTCATTCAATATTAATCAAAGAGGAAGGAGGAAATAAGGCGAAAAAAAATTTGCTTGAACTGAACGTAACAATTTTCCTAAAGACCAGAAGGATTTTAGTTCCCAAAGGTTCGTCAAGCTGGACGTAACAATTTTCCCAAGGATTAAAAGGACTTCAATTTCAAAAGTTAGAACTGGATCTAACAATTTTCCCAAAGACCAGAGGGATTTTAGTTTTCAAAGGTTTGTCAACTTAGACGCAACCATTTTCCCGAAGATCAGAAGGATTTCAATTCCAAATTGTTTGCTTAAACTGGACGTAACAATTTCCCCAAGAATCAGAAGGATTTTAGTTTCAATAGGATCATCAAGTTGCAAGTAACAATTTTCCCAAAGATCAGAAGGATTTCAGTTGCAAAAAGATGATCAAAGTAGACGTAACAAGTTCCCTCAATTCCAGGAGGATTTCAGTACCAAATGGATCATCAAACTGGACGTAACAATGTTTCCAGAGACCAGAAGGATTTCAGTTCCCAAAGGTTCGTCAAGCTGGACGTTACAATTTTCCCAAGGATCAAAATGACTTCAATTACAAAAGTTAGAACTAGATCTAACAATGTTCCCAAAGACAAGAAGGATTTCAGTTCCAATAGGATCATCAAGTTGCAAGTAACAATTTTCCCGAAGATCGGTAGGATTTCAATTCCAAGTTGTTTGCTTAAACTGGACGTAACAATTTTCCCAGAGACCAGAAGGATGTCAGTTCCAAAAGGATCATCAAGCTGGAGGTAACAATTTTCCCAAAGATCAGAAGGATTTCGATTCCATAGAATTTGTTTAAACTGAACTGTAATAATTTTCCCAGGAACCAGAATGATTTTAGTTCCTAAAGGTCGTCAAGGGACGAAGGAGAAAGAAGGAGCAACAATTTTCCCAAAGATGACAAGGATTTCAGTTCCAAATGGATCATCAACCTGGACGTAACAATTTTCCCAGAGACCAGAAGGATTTCAATTCCAAGTTGTTTGCTTAAACTGGACGTAACAATTTCCCTAAACACCGAAAGAATTACAATTCCCAAATTTTTGGAAAACCATTCTTAACAATTTTCTCAACCTCAAAGAAACGAAAATTCCAAAAAGTCTTCCAAAGTGAACCTAACAAATGGAACAACAATCCCGGCAGTTTAAATCCCCCTACAGGATTTCAATCTTCAATCAGATGATTCGCAAATCCACTTTTGTTCCACTTTCCACAAATGTATTTCCGCAAATTTCAAACCAAATTCTCCCAAACCATTTCTCCCAAACTGACCCAGATTCCATGATGACCAAATAAACGTTTATCAAACGATAAACAATAGAATGCTTCTCGAGAATATTAGGGATGAATGTTTATTTATTAGCCCCGTAATCGTAGTCGGGAGTCAATCTGATAATTGAAAATGGTGGGGGCCTTGCTCACGAGCCAATGTATACACATAATCTCGACTCGATTGTATTTGTGTTGGTGCAGTTAGAAGTTGGAGAGCCGGTTTCGAGCATTCGCTACTGTACTAAAATATTGTTCGCCGTGGGTGGCTTTATGGCCTTGGCTGATCTAAGACCCTTTCCGATTCCTTCCCCTTGTCAGATAGGAACTTATCGATAGTCGTTTGAGTTCCAGTCTCCTGTATACGACTCTTCTTCTTCGTACCAGGTCCTGGGGTTCGGACTCACATATCCTGATTCGAATGTGTAACTAAATTTATCTCCCGCCTTCGCTTAAAAGAAGAAGAGTTGATTCTAGTCACCTTGACGTTTCTACTCCCTGATGCTTCACTAAACTATGTCGTTCACTCTCGGTATAAATAAATTTCCCCAGTCACATTATCTAATCTCGAGACTTGACTTTCCTTGATCTCTGATCTATGATGATATGTGTAATTACCATAGAACAGAAGTATTGAATTTCAACCAAAATTATTCCATCGCAAAAAGAAAATCCCTAACTAATGACACCATTCGAAATATTTTTTACCAGCAAAAAATTCTAATTTCCGGGATAATATAAATATACTGATCTTGATATTAGATCAGTGTCTCTCGCTCGAGTTCGATTTTCGCCCAGTGAAAAATATAATAATAATAATAATAATAATAAAAGTAAGCCGAGAGAAGAACGTCATGTGTGCCATGTGCGATTTATTATTCCTGAACGGGAGAAAGCTTCATAAATCAATGAAGTATCCCCAAGAGCATGAAGCCTTATGTCATTTGGTCCCTTGCTCAGTTGCATACCGACGAAAGTGAGAGTTTCTGGCGTAGGCGATTCTTGCGTAACTATATATATTTATAACAGGATCGTTAAGGAAGGCAGACAGGGAAAAAAAGAAAAGAAAAAGGGAGAGAGAGAGAGACTTTAAAAACATTCAATTTGAGAAAAAAAATACTTTAGCGTGTGCATATAATCAACCCGCGGGGTATATATGCAACAAACGAACAGATTGTAAATTACTTCGTTGTGAAGGATTTTTTTTTTCGAAGAGAAACAGAAAAATAGAAGCAATTAAATTAAATTATCCGCAATCATTTTGCCAAAGTTGGGTTTATTTCAGTCGAAATTCTCTAATTAAACACAAGTAAACTAAAGTTGCTTGCCGGAGAATTAATTAATGGAGAAGAAGGCGATATACTTTGATTACTATTTACGGTCTGGTGATCTATTTGCAAACGACTTGGGTTTAAATTTGTATAGCGCTGAACGTGTTTAGTTGCTAGTAACGGCGATCCGGATTATTACTATTCAATGAACGCTCAAGTGATGAAAAGTTTTCTTCAAACGTAACAATTTACTGAAAGACGAAAAGAATTTCAAAAAGGGAAAATGTTTCAAAAAGGGAAAAAGGAAAAACTGTATGTGATAATTTTTTGGAATTAGGAGGATTTCAGTTCCAAAAGGTTCGCCAAGCTAGAAGCAACAATTTTCCCAAAGATGATAAGGATTTCAGTTCCAAATGGATCATCAAGCTGGACGTAACAATTCTCCCAAGGATCGGAAGGATTTTAGTTCCAATTGTTTGCTTAAACTGGACGCAACAATTTTCCCAGAGACCAGAAGGATTTCAGTTCCCAAAGGTTCGTCAAGCTTGACGTAACAATTTTCCCAAAGATCAAAAGGATTTCAATTCCAAAGAATTTGCTTAAACTGGACGCAACAATTTTCCCAAAGAGCGAAGGGATTTTAGTTCTACAAAGGATCATCGAACCGGACGCAACAATTTTTCCAAAGATCAGAAGGATTTCAGTTGCAAATTGTTTGCTTAAACTGGACGTAACAATTTTCACAGAGACCAGAAGGATTTCAATTCCCAAAGGTTCGTCAAGCTTGACGTAACAATTTTCCCCAAGTCCAGAAGGATTTCAGTTCCAAATGGATCATCGAAGCTGTACGTAATAATTTTCCCAAAGATCGGAAGAATTTCAGTTCCAAATGGATCATTAAAGCTGGACGTAACAATTTTCCCAAAGATCAGAAAGATTTTAGTTCCAAATGTTTGCTAAACTGGACGTTACAAATTTTCCCAAAGCTTAGAAGGATTTCAATTCCAAATTGTTTGCTTAAACTGGACGTAACAATTTTCCCAGAGACCAGAAGGATTTCAGTTCCCAAAGGTTCGTCAAGCTTGACGTAGCAATTTTCCCAAAGATCAAAAGGATTTCAATTCCAAAGAATTTGTTTAAACTGGACGCAACATTTTCCCAAAGTCCAGAAGGATTTCAGTTCCAAATGGATCATCGAAGCTGGACGTAACAATTTTCCCAAAGATCGGAAGCATTTTAGTTCCAAATGTTTCCTAACTGAACGGAACAACTTTCCCAAAGATCAGAACAATTTCAATTGCACTAGATTAAACAATCTGAACCCAATGATTTTCCAAAAGACTAAAGTTGGTTGCTTAAACTGGACGTAACAAAAGAACTGAACATTCAACAAAAAATCTCCACCGCTATAAATTCTGAAAATAAATTACCAACCATGGAGCAATTCCAAAAATCCCTACGAACTCAACTAATTAAAACATAACTAAAACCAGAATTGACGAATCCAGGATTAATTAATGAGAAGGCGATCCATTGATTTCCTAACAGAACAAAGATTTATTTACGCTTGTGAGATCTATCGCAAAACAACTATTTGCATTACGTCTCTTGCATATTGGACGTGTTTGCATTCACACACAACGAAGATTCCCATATCAGATATTCATCTCTTTTCCCTGTGCCAACTTTTGCCATCGAACACGACACCATTGTGCCATTTACCATTGTTGTTATAACTTCGTGGGACCGTTTATTACGAAATGATAGCAGCATACTCGACATTCTTAAACGTGCAGCTCTATACATTTCCCAAACGGGAAGAAATCAATTTTTTTTTCGCCAATTCAAACCATATACACTAATTTATCATCCAGAAATCAAAATCGAAACTCTTTTGCTACTTTTCTTTTTTAAACCCCATACATCACGTGTACGGTGTATATTATAGAAAATTAATTTTCAAGCATGAAAATAAATGTAGAAGAAAATTATGATTAGGAAGTCGATCGATGGTTGGCATTTTTCCTAGTAGAAATGTCGACCTTTAACATTGACCTTGACACTCGCCTGTGTCTCGGAAAAGATGCAACTTCGCATGTCTTTCATGCGAATGTAACAGGGATCGATATTAATGTTACCCGAACACGCGACGGTAGTTAGTGCGGGTCTCGAGTTACCGTTAACGATGAAACCTTTTGCGAATAAATGAAATTTATCCGATATATGCATAAGAGAGGAGAAAGAATAAATTTGCAGACAAGGTTTCAAAAGGGGGAAAAACGTATCTAAACAGGTGAGATGAATATTTACACATAAAAAAACAAATACAAAGGGAAAATTTTATTTTTCATCACAACTATAGAGTTAATGACCAAGTTTCATAAATTACTTGACATCATTACGACACTTCCATTTTCATAGAAATAAAAATACCGCGAGACTTTCACGTTTGTCTGGGGGACAATAAAAATGAATTGCGATGAGATTCACTTTGAATGGGAATCCTCCTTGATGCAATATTTCCCTTAGTTGCTGAAATAACAATATCGAAAAGATTTTGTGGGAACATGTACGGAAATGAAAAATTACGACCTTGAAAACGATTGTTGCGGTGAAAAGTCTTCGATTTTTATCTATTTCGCAAGATCGTCATTTCAATTCCTGGAAATTTTAGAATTCGTGGGAAAAAAGAAACCAAAGGATAATAGTCTGATGACATATTCTGCCAATGGGATTTCAATTCCAAATTGTTTGCTTAAACTGGACGAAACAATTTTCCAAAAGATCAGAAGGATTTCAGATCCTAAAGATTCCTCAAGTTGGACGCAATAATTTTCCCAAAGGTCAGAGGGATTTTAGTTCCAAACAGATGATCTAGCCAGACGCAACTATTTCCCCAAAGATCAGAAGAATTTCAGTTCCAAACAATTTACCTAAACTGGACGTAACAATGTTCCCAAAGATCAGAAGGATTTTAGTTCCAAATAGATCATCAAGCTGGAAGCAACAATTTTTCCAAAAACCAAAGTTGGTTGCTTAAACTGGACGTAACAATTTTCCGAAACATCAGAAGGATTTCAATTCCAAAATGTTGGCTAAACTGGACGTAACAATTTTATTTAATTCCAAACTGTTTGCTGTTCCAAAACGTTCGTCAAACCGGACCTAAAAATCATCAAAGGCGCCAAGAATTTCCAATCTCTGAAAGATTCACCAACCGTTACTTTTTTTCATCATTAGGGAGTTTATTATTATTATTACAACGGAAGTTGTAATAAGTCAAAATTTCAAAGTCCCTTTGAGCCAAGTGAATAGTCCACATACAAATATTCCATAAGTACCAACATATGAGAATTGGAGAGGAGACTTGTCGAATCGTGCGATCTCCCCAACGAAGTGGCTTGTCCGACTCGATCCACGCTACGTCTCTTCATTAGTTTCATGCAAACAATCGGAGAGAGCATCGGGCATCGGGCCGTCCCGGTGCCGATGTAACCTTCAATTACGTCAGTCAAGTTCAATCGATGGGTTTTCCTCGAGACTTTCAAGGGCTATGGTTTAACGAACCGTTTACAAGAGAGGCAAAAGGCAAA
>JUFY01026051.1:18690-35315 GCA_001855655.1 Leptopilina clavipes | reverse complement strand
TAATATAACCCAAAAAAAATTTTTTACTTTTTTGCAAATTTGGCGGTGGTAGAGAGGGGGCAATATCATCAATTTTGTTAGACATCGCCTACTATTCTAATTTTTCCTGTCTGTACATTTAAAGTAAAAAATTCAAATGGAAGTGCATCTTACATATTTTTTAATGCTCTTTTGATTGGGCAATTTTGTTTTTTAATATTTTTAAAATTTGACCTTTATTTTTAAAAATTAAACACAAATTTGCTATTTTCTCAAAAAAGGCATTTTTTAAAATTTTTTTAATGGTTGCAAACGAAAGTTGAGCTTTTTTCCTATAAGTATACCAAATTTCATGATGCTGTTTTTTTTTGTTTTCGAGATATTACAAGATAACTAAAAAATCGCACTTTTCCGGCGAATGCGAGTGTCTAGGAGGCCGAAAAGTGCGATTTTTTGAGTTATCTTGTAATATCTCGAAAACGAAAAAAAACGGCATCATGAAATTTGGTATATTTATAGGAAAAAAGCTCAGCTTTCGTTTGCAACCATTAAAAAAATTTTTAAAAATGCCTTTTTTGAGAAAATAGCAAATTTGTGTTTAATTTTTGAAAATAAAGGTTAAATTTTAAAAATATTAAAAAACAAAATTGCTCAATCAAAAGAACATTAAAAAATATGTAGGATGCACTTCCATTTCAATTTTTTACTTTAAATGTACAGACAGGAAAAATAAGAATAGTAGGCGATGTCTAACAAAATTGATGATATTGCCCCCTCTCTACCACCGCCAAATTTTCAAAAAAGTGAAAAATTTTTTTTGGGTTATATTACTACCAGATAGGATAATAATTCCCCAAAGTTTCATTTCGATCCGAGAAATTGGATTTTTCACTTGGGACATTACAAAAAAAATGCCTCATATATATAAACACCTGTGAAAAAGATTTTTGCCGTCTACTTTCATAAAAATAAAATTTTTCAAATATTTTTGCCACACTAACCTTTAAAGTTATACTGAAATTTACTTTACGGATTAATGCGACTATTCAATAAAAGAAAGTGAAAGAGGAGAGATGGGGGGAGGGTAATAAGAGGGCTACAGAGAAAAGAAAGAAAGACATATATATATACAGCTTATTTGAGTGGGACTAATCTTAAAATAGCAGAAAATCATGAAACATTTACCATATTTTCCATTATCGTATTTTTTCAAACTTTTTGGTTTTTCAACGTTAAAGGTGATTGTTGCAAATTTTAAACAACTTTACGCACTTGCATCATAAATATAACAATTTAAAACAAAAAAAGCATCAAATTATGTTTTAAAATGAATAGGTATGAAATAATTCAGCTAACACTTTGAATTATACGGAAATACGAGGTTGTTTATTATAATTATATTTATATTCAATATGCATCGTGGCCAAGTGTTTAGTGTGTTGTGTACATACATCAGCAATATGTGTATATACATATATACTTTTTTATACTTCTCTCTTTTTCTTATTCTATTTTTTCAACTTGTGACTTTACGTTTGTCAAATTTTATTTACATTGATAGTCTCCCTTTATTAAATTCTCGTTAGATTCCTATTTATATTTTACGAATAAAATTAATATTGTTTTACGTTTTTCTGTGTGATGTGTATGTGTTAATGAATTTGATGTTTCATAGCGTGTAACACCTTTTATCTACAAGGACGTTTCAAACTAATCAACAAGGATTGTACAATGTTACATGATAAATTTTTGAATATTTATACACAATAATAATAATAATAATAATAATAATAATAATAATAATAATAATAATAATAATAATAATAATAATAATAATAATAATCAATAATAATAATACTCAATAATAATAATAATAATCAATAATAATATATAATAATAATTATCATTATCATCATCATAATCAACATTACACGTCCCTTTGACTGGCATCAAAATATTAATATAATATTTTGTATAATATTGATTTTGATAATGACAATAACTAGAAAAATAATTGATCAAAGTAATAGTTACATTAATGAAACTTAATGTATTTCTAATATATTATGGTAATAGCGACGGTAGAACTATTTTACAATGAACACAAAAAAACATTGATTCGCGAATTTGATTGTAAAAATATTATTATTTAACAGTTTTAACAAAAGAAGGAAAAGTTGAGTTCGTCATCGTAACAATGTTTGCGCGAAATATTTTTAAACGAGATGGTACACTTTAACGAAAAATATACGTCCTACCAGACAAGGCCTTCGCTTTGCATCTGGTGTGGCTCGGGAAACCCACTGCCAGCTCCCCCGCCACCTGGGCCGCCAGCATTACCACCCCCACTGGGATTTCCCTGTCCGCCACCTGCAATAGAAAAAAGTGTCATCAAATTTCTTCATGAATGGTTGAAAATGGTTAATTAAGGACATATATGTTTCTGATTACAACAATGTCCAAGTTACTTTTTTGAAATATATATATCTTCAATATAAAAAGTCTTACATCAATAATTAAGTAAACCATCTGCTACTTAATGTTGATGATTCACTATTCAGCTATGTGGGATTAGGAAAGTTTTATACACTCTGTTGTCATTTGGAAATTCTTGGCTCAGTATCTTATTTTTTAACAATAAACTCAGTCTATAAGTTTATTGTTTATATATACTTTAATTTAAAAATATTATTTGTTTGGATAAATATATTTAATTCAAAAGGATATTTTAAACATATCCTTCTCTCCAGGAAACATTCTTCACTCAGGTCCTTTTAATGTACATATATATTATATATATTTTCTTTAAATTTAAAAAGATACGGAATCATTATGGTTGACATTATTATAATATAATGGATGTAATTTAATCGTTAAAAAATCGTTCCAAAAATATATTGAGTGCACTAAGAGATTTGTGTGAGTGCAACCCAAGTGCAAACAAACGTCAAGAAGTCGATTCTCCGCGGTGAGAAACGGCAGAGGGTCACAATGGCAATCAAGTTCCCGTATAATAATCGGGTCCATATTTTTATGGACTGCCCCTCAACGCCTCGTGCGGTAGACTTTTTGCCCCTGTCATCTTGTATTCTTACAAGTTTTATCTTTTCATTTTTTACCTGAAGGTGCTAGAAACTCGCCAGGGCTGCCGCCCGGGGGTGCTTGGGGCCCTTGACCTGGAGGCCCCGTGAGAAATTCAGGTGGTCCGCCTCCTGCACCAGTTGGTGGATATTCTCCTGCCACTGCTGCAGCGGCTGCCATTCCCGCTATACTTGCAGGATCTAAACCTGTCAAAAACAAATTTGCAACTTTTCAAAGAACGTCGAATATCGGTCCATCTCCGTACTGGTGAGTTTTACATTTTAAATGTTCCCGTACATTAATGGCATTGAACAAGAGAATTTATTGTCAAGTCTCTGAGACTTACTTGGATTGCCAGGCCCAGTAAAAGGTGGTCCATGGGGATGGGGTGGAGGGTGTCCACCAAAAAAGTCAGGATGAAACGTGACAGGACCACCATAACCAAACTCGAATTTATCTGCAGCAAAGTAGGGGAATCCTGGGGGTGGTCCATCATCGCCACCTAGGGATCCATGGTTTAAATTTAACGGAAATCCTCTCATCTTCCTAGTACCACCGAAGAATGGGCTCCTGCCCATTGACGTCAATTGTTTCAGTCTGCGCTCTTTACTCCTCTTGTTTTGAAACCAAACCTATGTATTAAGAGCAAAGAAGACTATAAATTTATTTATAATGTTAATTACATATGTCTTATTACACATCAGTTTTTTCATCGTCTAAAAAAAACTATATATGGCTCATCGATAATTTAAATGAATAGACATCAATGTACCTGTATCACCCTCATAGGAAGCCCGGTTTCTTTTGCAAGGCTTTCTCTAATATGTCTCGTAGGTTTCGGGGTTTGCGAGAAAGCAGTCTTTAAAATTTCCAACTGTTTTGCTTTTATAGTTGTCCGCGGTCCTCGTCTTTTGGATCCAGCTCCACCGTCTCCACTACCGCCTCCGGCCCCCCCATCAGGACTCTTATTCTCTGTCTGACTATCTCTAGTTTCCGGATCACCGTCTAAAGAACCTTTAACATATATTAAACAAAAATCGTTAAGTCTTGTTTATTTTCTGATATTGAGAAATTATCAGTAGCATATATATATTCAAGTAATACTCAAAGGTCAAGCAACATTGTTTTAATTATTATTATTATTATTATTATTATTATTATTATTATTATTATTGAATTTTGCTTTTCAATCTCAGAAAAGAGATTAAATTTGTAGGCTTATGTGATGATAAACCCAAGCATACAATTTTCAACTTTATATAAATTTTTGACTTTTTTACGTGAAAAAAGAGGCAGTTTTGCCATGTCACTTTCATCACACTATATGTCATTGAAGGACAAGAAACGATGACTTTTTCAGAGGACAAACAAACGTCAGCAGGTAGACGAGGACGAGGTTTTCTTATATGTATATCTTTATCAAACTAACAACGCGGCTCCCTCAGAAACATCGAAACCCCATCGGATTATTGTGGCTCTCCGTTGAAATGTATAGGGTGAACGATAATCTATACTAGGGAGAACTTAACCACGGGACAAAGAAAATGTTTGGACAGTGTCGCACCGCACAACAGGACACCCCTTAAAGACTCCCTTGCATGGTAGAAGCAGTACTAGTTATGTGAGTACCTACCAATTCATTGTTATGCCGATAAAAGAGCAGGGAGTGAATAAGAGGCATGTACCTACATATTTTATAATCTTGCTTCCGTACGTGCCAGTTATACAATCATCAATTTCTGTATATATTTTTTGTACACCATTACTTTTATTATTTTTGTTTTAGTATATTTTATAAGTAAACCATAAAAATTGATAACTTTTTGTGGCAAAAAAAGTTGGATTATTTTGCTTTTTAAATATGAAAATGTCTTAAATGTATAAATTTCCTGCAGGCAAATAACATCTGTATGCTTCATATAAATTAAAAAACTAACATTACTCACCCTGATCTTCAGAATCCTCTTGTTTGCAAGAATCACTTCCGAGAGGTAAATCTCCAGCGTGACCAACACCGTGGCTTCCTGGACCTCCAGATCCCAAATTATGTGATCCCAAATTAGTACCACCAACACCTCCATGATGATGATGACCGACACCACTACCATCCTCCTCTTCATCTTCAGAGCCAGAACCCATCAAAGAGTCTCCTCCTACAATAGGCAAGTTTTCAACAGTTTAATTTAATGCTTTAATGAAAATAGTTGAATAAGTAATACATTTTTAATCGACTTTTTAATTTGAATCAGTAGAATTTCACTGAAAACATTGTATATGAATTATTTTATTAAAATTTTTACTAACAAAACAATTATAAAAGAATTTTGAAAATAGTCAAACGGGGCATTTTTCAAAGGAAGAATGTAAAAAGTGTTTTTCCATCTCAGTATGTATATTAATGACAAAAATGTCGAACGACCTTTATTTTTTGACTTGGGACTCGGGTTTTGTGATGAAATCTAGAATAAAGTGGGGAGACTGGTACATAATATTTTCACAGCTTGCTGTCCTTTTCTTTATGTATACAATATAACTTTTCACTGATACTCAACAATGCAGTATCATTCAGACAATTTCCAAAAGAGAAGACTTTTTTTCTTACTTTCAGTGATGTTGTAATAAAAATTTGCCACCCGCAAAATTTTTCTTTATTTTTTTCAATTATATGCATTAATTTAGAACAGATAAAAAAATTACTTATATAGTAAAGAAGAGTAATATTTTTATAATTCCAAATATTTAATTTATAAAAAGATCCTTTGTTTTTATACTTGGAAAAAGATATTTTAAACGAAAATTGTGGTTGAGAATAGATGGAATGACCTGGTCCGTAAAATTTCTCGCGTCGAACGCGTTGAACTGTGACCCTCTTCTTCTCCCTCTTCGACCCCTGATCTTCTTGAGATGCCCGCCCCTTACTTGAAAATAAAAAAAAGAAAGAAATAGGATCTTGGGACTTGAAAAACTCGACTTTTCTCACATTCCGTCGGACAAGAGAAATTTACGGTCGCTTGTGCGCACCCCTTCCAGAAAATGTAAAATGAGAAGTTAATCGACGCCGATTCTGAGTTGAAAGTTTCAATTTAAAATTAATTCTTTAGTACAAAATATAGTCGTCTTGCTGATATATATATATATGTTATATACATATGTATAGTTACAGATAGTGCAACATTTTTTAGTGCAAGTTTACAACAAACTTTCATGTCAAATAGCATTTACAACTTTATATATTTTTCAAAAACAGTGAGGTAAATTAATTGAAACAACAGAAAATTAAACATTTAACGGCTAACCTAAAAATACAAAGCACTTATTCTAATTTTTCATTCTGCGCTTTATGAATAACTCGAAAAAGTATTAAAAATTATGCAATCTATGGTACTCCTCTAAGAATATATACTTTTTATTCATATGACCGTACTATCTATGAATATTATATACCTATTTAAAAAAAAAAAAATTATTTTCTGTATACATAATTACCATGGTGTCCGTGGACATGATGTGCGACTGGTAAGGGTTTCCCTGATAAATAATCTTCTTTACAGACAAATTTATTGTCGTCCAAGACGTAAAGTTCTTCACCAGTGCTCATCTGTTTTCGGCAAACTAAACAGGTGAAACAATTCAGGTGGAAAACCTTGTCTCTTGCCTTTCTTACAAGGTCCGACGGATTGATTCCTTCTAGACAGCCGCCACATTTCGTGCCATAACGTCTGCAAAGATACAAAAAAATATTAGATTAAACATCCAACTCTAATATTAAAAATAACTTAAAAATTTACGAGTCACGTTTCGCATTAAAAAGTTGAATAATCTGAAAAGTGTGCATTTCACGGTCATCACCCGCTTTCCAATTTAGATATTCAGTTTCACGCCTTGCGTATAGGTATATATATATGTATATAAAAAATTTTCGACTTTTATATTAAACCGAAACAGATGTATATACATTATATATAACTCACATTTATCCGAAACAAGTGAACAGGTGTGACGTTAATATTTTTCACCCGAGACTATATCGCAGAGCAAAATCAAAGAAGTTTGATTATTTTGGATCGGATAGTATTTGTTTTTTATTCTAATATTGTATACTGAAAGGTCATGTCCTGAAAAGTATCTTATTCAGAACAATATTATATCGAAAAATTCTCATTTTGGAATCTAGTTTGCATTCTCAAAATAAAATTCTTCACGATGCGGTAAAAATTTTAATAATTACTAAGAACTATTAATCTCCGAATGGCTTCTTTATAATATCTCAAAACTTGAATGATCCCGATCATGAATATTTATGACACTTAATCTTTCGTAAAGCAACCAAAAGAATCTTTCGAACGCATGTCAACGCTTCTGATCATGAATGAAACTGGTAACATATTTTTACAAATCTTATGCATTAAAACTTCAGTGAGCATGACATTTCTCGAAAAAACTATATAATTATTATGACACTTGTTCAAGTGTCAAAATCATAAAAATGACAATTCGACTCAACTTATATAACTGTATATTGCATATTATATATTTGTCAATAGCATATTATGATTTTGGTTAAATGCTTTTAACAGAAATGTTGTTGATTCAATATAATATTTTTCTCAGGTTAATTGTATTTATCGTTGAAATCGTTGATCAAGTGAGAATTATTCATTAAGAATGTTATAGTTTTTATTTAATATGAAAAAAGCAAGTTGAAGAAAGTAAAAACAAAAAATCAAGTACATATATAGTAAGAGTCGCAAGCAAAAAGATATAGAATATTGTAGTACTTATAAGGAATCTTCTCCCAGTTGCTTTTGAAACAACCTGATAAATAAAGAAGTGTGACCGACACAATTTGCTTGGTCATGGTCTTATTTTTTAGTCTTGAAAACCCCAAAATATTTTAAGTAAAATACATATATATTATAATTATGTTTAGCTTTAGATTAATAAATTTTTATGTGAAATTTCTACTGATTTTTCCTCTAAAACTATTGACAACGTATATGTAGATAAGTATATAATATCAGGTCGAATGGAAAATGAAGGTAGATAACGTACATATCATAAATAAAGACTATATGTATCAATAAATGTAAATTGCTATTTAATTTGAAAAATTATATTTCAACAGGAAAGAAACTTAAAGCTTGTAGCAATAAAATCTGTATGAAGAATTCCATTCAAAGAATTCCGTTTGTTCCAGATGTTTAGCTCTTGACATAAAAGAGATTCCTTTTGCTTGAATGGATTCTTTAAATAGAATTTCTGTGAACCTGTTATTAGAGCAGACCTGTTATTAGTCCTTTTACCTACAACGGATTGTTTTCTCACCCCCTAATTACAACCAAATTACACAAAACACATGCTTGTTCGAAATGTATCACCTTTTTATATATAAATACATCACATCAACACGCAATAAATACGAAATATCTAAGTGTCATTTCTTGAACTAATACCGCATATTAATGTGCCCAAAATTAATAATTAATTCTCGTTTAGTTGAACTTATTGAAAGATATGTTTCATGCGAAGCTCAAGAAATTTGAATAAGGAGTTCTTGATGTTGTTTGAATTTTTCTGTAAGTTATGAAGATGATGATTTATAATCATTTGCTTTATTAGAGTAACAAAATCCGAAAAGTATATAAGTAAATCTCAAAACAATTACCAAGGATCCAATTCATTATACCTACAAGTATAGCGTTTTCATATCGTTTAATGAATTCCTCCTCTCTCTGTCTCTTTCACATATGCGACTTGTTTTTGTTTTTGATATTTTGCCTGCACAATCAAATCAAAACATTCTTGAATCGTTGACATTCTAAATTCAGCCAATGTACCCAGCACATTGTTTAGTCTTTAGTGTATGTGCATGATTCTTGTTCGAATTTTCAAACAATTTCATTTGATTTTAACAAGTGAAAATTCGAGAAAGGTCGTTGCTCTGAGATTAGAATCAAATTGAAAGTACATCTCCTCTTCCAAGGTACCTCATCTTGAACCGCCCGTATAGAAGTGGTCGGCAAAAACATCCTCTTTATGAATCTCGCTGATGGCTGGACCTTCTGAGAAGGGAACCTGCGCCGTCTTCTGCCGACTACTCAGTCGTCACGCCCAACCAACTCTCGAAGAACGGTCATGCCACATTTATAATATTTCCACGTTCGAGTTTCGACGTCTCGAGGAACCAAGTCAAGTTCGCTCGAAGAAGGGCCCGAACGTACGCACATAGTCTGAGTTGCATGTGGATGTAGACCCTTCCTGGGTGCAAAATATCCAAAACAGCTTCGACTCTCACGACAATAAAAAGTCACTTCTCGCGTCAAATTATACATATACATATATTTTGCAATGTCTTGAACAATTTTGGATTTGAAGAAAAAATAAACAACACATGAATTAAAGGATTCGCATTATTAAGAAGGCAGAATGTAATTTAGATAATACCAATTAAAAACGATACTTCATAATTCACTCTTACTGTGTGTTCGTTAATTTTATTATTAATTTCATCTGTATTTTGCGCAGTTTCGTCATTTTCAAAGAGGCGGAATAACATATATTTAAAATATGTTTCATCGCTAAAAACTACATTTGCGTGTGGCGGGAATTTCGAAATGGTTTAAACTTTGAACACGCCCAGTTCTGAAATATAGTCGAATTTGAGTTTCATTTCGACATTTCAAGGTTTTTATTCATCATAAAGCTTTCGTTAAGAGTAGCTCTCCCAATAATATAAACTCTGACATTTTCACGGAGAAAAATGGAAAATTCGAGAATTATATTATTAAAACATACTTCACAATGATATATTATATATACTGTGGCGAGTCCAGTTGTCATTCTCATTGTAAAAGAAATTCTAATTCGTAAAATAAACATTTTATTTACCTTCTCTCTTCTCAAAGTGCCTCGAATAAAATTTTCAAGGTTGCAATAATGCAAACTATTTATTTTCTTTATCTTATATCGTCCCCCAAATGTCGGCAATCGATTTTTTGGGTTCGGTCCTGTAATCGGCCATTTCCTTCCTGAAGGCCCTAATAATAATTTTCAAGTTCGAGTTCCGACCTCTAAGTCCAACCGCGATGACTGCGGTGGATAGGGGCATCGTTCGTTGTAGCCCCGGCCTCAGAGATGGACCATTATCGGCCTTCAAGGGCCTTCCCGCGAGTCACGGGGCCGGTTACCATAATCGCTTATACCGTTTCTTTGACTGGATACTTGGAGGGTTCCGGTTCGTCGTCGTATAATAGTCTATAGTAATATCGAAGTCGAACGAGTCCGAGCAGGCAACGAGCCGCCAACTTCTTAAAAAAAAGAAAAAAAATAATAATAATAACAACGAAAAAAGAGCCGCAAAAGAGATAAAAACAAATGAAAAACATTTTACGTAGTGTAAATTTTTAAGTACGAGCGCGTAAAATTATAATCGATCGACAACATATGAATAAAAAAGAGTTTTTAAATTTTCGCGAGTAATAATAAACATAGGATAAAAAAAGTTAATAAATTTTTATCCCCACATTTTACAAGTTAAGGAAAGAGTGCAATTTTTTTTGGTAAATTTTTTGTCGTTAAAACTGTAACATTCTAATTTAATTGTCGAAACCTATATAATAAAATTCATTGTCACACGCAAAAAAATCTGAACTCAAAATATGATCCCTTTACAAAATTCATTTTGAGCTGCAGCACAAATGAAAAAAATTATACTGTAATAAATATTCTTGGGGGTTGTTACAATAGAGCTACAAAAAGCGATATTTATTTAATTGTCAACAAACATTGTTCTTTACTTTTTTATAAAGGATTTATATATTTTTTTGTACATTACAACAATCAATATATATTGGTGTTGTTGTAATGATTTATTTTGTTTGATTTCACTGATCAAAGGTGATCCGGGCCTTAAAAACTTTATAGACAACCAATCGGTGCTGCGCCCGCTGTTCCAAAGTTTCCTCTTGGTTCAAGCTAATGAATTTTTCATTGAGATGCAAAGTGGCTCGTAAAGTATATGTATATACGAAACGAACATACACTCGTTGGTATAAGTATCAAAGAGCTCATCCCTTCGCCACAGTTTGTCCTATTATATGTATATTTATATATATATATATACATTTGCATTTTAGGGATCATTTATAGGTTAAGGGCTTAACAAATTCGTATACGAATACAATCGTATATACAATCCTAATTGTATGGTTTTCTAAATTATGTAAAAAATTTGCGATACATAATAATTATATTATATACTCAACATTGTTTTTAGAACTCGATTTAATTTAATTAATCATGCAACTCTAACTGCATCAATTCAACAAGGAAAACTTTTACTTCCGAATTTACCAACGTTCGGAAAAATTCTAGAATTTTTCGAGGAACTATATATAACAATATGGATATGGGAATATTTCGAGAAATGCTGGTTGAAATATTGCAAGAGATTTTTTAGAAGGACTATAGGGTAAATGTGCTAATTACTTATACCAATTTACTGACAAAAACGTTGATTTAAAAGTTATTAATTGGAGCATATATGGAAACATGCTTTATGCTCTAATTTGAAATTTGAATAATGAAATTAATAATGGTCAAAATATGCATCTTTGTCAGTTATTGTGTCAAGAAACTTTAAAATATTCTTTATAATTATTTTGAAACAGTTGTATATTCGTAAGTAGTGAATAATCATTTTTTAAAAATTGCAGTAATTGTGACATACAGATGACTTCTTGAACTGATTTAAAAATCGAAAAATTTTAATGAGAAAAAATTGATTATTGTACTTTTCTGTAAATTCTCTCGAAATATTCCCAAATCCTCAGTTTCTGAAGAAATTCTATATAGAATTATTCCGCTGTAAAATGCAGAGAATTTTTGAAATATAAAAAATGAAATATGAAATGTTATATTCTGTATAGAAAATGGGTACTCATTGTTCTTTTTATTTTACTATTTTAAGAGTAGTTGTCTTAAAATGTTGCTAATTTGTAAGGAATATAGTTTTCACGGTTTAGGCAAATTTGTTTTTTAAGAAAGGAAAAGACTTAAATGACACGACATGACCTGCGACTCATTGCGGTCTTCGCGGTTGAAGCATGATCTCGCAAAATGTCAAGGATTTTTGTGATTCATTATTGCGAACTTTGCAAGTGAGTTACAAGTGTGGAATGATAAAATCTGAAGAGTCCATGATACAGGGGCGGTTCTGAAACTTTTTTTCAGGTAGGGTGCGGTTATACATAAGCTCACCCTCCCCAGAATTAAAACAGGAGTGTCTTATTTGTTTGAGATTCGCATATAAATATATATTTATAATATTATAATTTTAGGATATTTTGTAATGTTATATATACGCAGCGATACTTTAAGGGGATGTCCAAGTCGATTGGATTTTTACATTGAGCTTCAATGGGAAAATCGCATCGACTGTGACACCTCCTTAAGAGTCATATCCTGCATAAGACAGATCAATGTCCTCAATTAACAGACTTTGGTTTACAAATTATTGTTAAAAATTCTCTTCACATTCGATATTTCACTCTCGATAAGCAAAAAATTCGTTTCAAATTGAGAATAGTTTCTGTGTATCATTCATACAATTTTACTATATGAAATTTTCATAAAAACAAAGAAGGTCTACTCATTTATTTTTATCAGTGTGATTAAATTTTAAATGTTAATTGTTTCGGAAATACTTAATATTATTTATATTTACATTGAAAGTTAATAAGTTATTTGCAGTATCAATACTGCGGTCATATCACTTCGAAAGTTCTTTTTATGATTCGAGACAATTATTATTTGTCTTTCTTTTAGATTTCGCAACATTCTAATTAGAAAAAAAAATGTTTAAATATAGTCATTTTGAGCACAAGATTGTGTATTAGAGGTATATTGTTTCAAGCACGTTCTTCAAATCATTATAATATATACATGAAAAAATATTTCTTAACACACATTAAAATTCTAGAATTCTCAAGTTTTATATAACTTCTATTTAAATAAAACACTGTTATATGGTCTCATTGATGATATATCTTATATCTGTAAATAAAGTTATTTTTTTCACCCCTTCAGTATTTTACAGTTTGACTAATACGATCACTTCGAGTTTTTACTTTTGTTAAAATCATTTGAACCAACTTGAGCAAAAGATGAATATACATATATATATTAGAAAGTGTCAAAAAAGCGAACAAACAAAATAGTAGTTTTTTTTCTTTAAAAGGCATAAAATTAATGTTTTCTTTTTACTAAATTTTTTAATTTTAATTATACGTATACAGAAATTAAAGCGATTATTAATAATGTTAAATGATGGCAAAAAATACCTGAAAAAATCGTTTCTACAGAATAATTTTCCTTCTCTGGAAAAGCATTTGTCTTGAAGAGCACTTCCACAAACGCAACACCGCACACAGTCTGCGTGCCAAGCTCGGTCCAGAACGTTAAGTAAAAATTTATCCAAGATTGGTTTTTCGCATCCCGCGCATGATAGGAGCATCGCCAAACCGCACCTCCCTAAAAAGATTTATTTCAAGGTAAAAAGAAAGACAACATATTTCAAACAAAATGTATATATATATATTAAACATTGAAAGAAATGACATTATACTTAATTTAAATACAAAGATAAGTTTCGACAATTTAATCTTAATATTATAATAATTAAATCTCAAAGTTTAATCTTAATATGTACAAAATATCGACTACAATAGTTGAACAACAAAAAATATGTTTAAAACCTTTATGTTCGATTTTAAGTTACAATACATAATTTAGAATCATTATGTTTAAATTACATATATATTTACATTGAATCAACTAAAAAATATATTTGTCTGTATAGCAATAAACATAATATTATATTTGAACCAAAAATATATCGTTCTCTTAGTGTATGTGTATTGATTTGGGATACAGAAGATGAGTTATACTCCATATACATTATATATAATTGTAAACATTCTTGTATGTCTCTCTAATATTGAAAATTCCCATACACTTAGGAATCCACGAGGGTATCATATACGAAATCATTTATGATTTTCGGACACGAATTGAGCGTCTGAATCTCTGATATCATATATAATAATAATATAATAATTAACTAATATACTCCAATACTTTATTACTTCAGTATACGAGTACGATATGATAATTAATTTAGTGAAGTTAAATAGATGATGTCTTATCTGTGCTCATATGAAAGAAATTACATTTTATACATCAACTCTTTAATAATTAAACTTATGTTCGGTATATTATCAGATATTAACTTGACAATATTTAAAGCAAGTTGATTGATTATATTGAATCTAATTATAATGTCACTAATTATTTACATTGCAATTATAATAACTTATTGGACACACTGATTATCATAAATGCGTAAACCCGTTTTGAATTCAGAAATGCAATGAAATTTGAATTCTGATTCGGTCTCGTTCGAAGAAAAATGTTTAGTTTGAATTTGTTCCGAACCTTTTTTCACAAATATATTTTATTAATTTCTTTCTATTTAGTAAAAGAATTATTTTCTTAATATATATTATTTCAAATTTCTGTTGAGTAACACAAATATATAATATATAAAATAACCTACATAATATATAATATATATTATATAGTTAAACTCAGTCTATAAGTTTAATCTTAATATATAGAAAATATCTACTATACTTTATTTATAAAATATTATTTGTTTGGATAAATATATATTTAATTCAAATAAAGAATATTCTATTATATTTAATCAAAAAATATGTTTAAAAACTTATTATGTTTGATTTTAACTTAATAATATATAATTTAGAATTAAACATAATTTATGTTTAAATTACATATATATTATTTACATCGAATCAACTAAAAATATGTTTGACTGTATATAGCAAAGATAAAATGAGTTTGAATTAAACATAATATATTATTTTTTATTTGGATCAAAAATATCCTTCTTGTATAGAACCAACAAATCGAGTTTGTTACTGTAACAAAGTTTTTGTTCTATGAACAAATTTATTATTATCACAACAATTTCCGATTTGTTATATAAAACAAGAAATTTGTTATATATAACAGTGAACAATAAAAAAGGCGAAATTCTATTAATCTACTTTTTTCAATTATATAAATTTTAATTTTTCAAAAGTTGAAAAATCTACTTTCTTATATAAATTATTAATATTTTTATTGAACAATGCCTTGGGCTATATATCCCGCACCCGGTGGGGTAGATGCCCAAATGCAGCGACCTTTCGTATTTTCATTCTGATTAATTCAATTTTTAACGCTGGTATTTGTCCTATATATATAAATATATATATATAGGGTTAAATAAGGTAATAATATTAGTGTTGAAAAATCGAAGAGCATTTTGAAAATATCAATAATTATTGATTTTAGATAAACTTTTCACGCATCTTTCCACCCCTCATGGTCCCGTTATTGCGGTTTCCGCATATAATTGAAGTTACAGTGTAAGAAATAATATAAAAGCATATATCATTTATAAATTACCTCGATTATCCGAACTAATTCGGTTAGGATCTTATTGATGGAATAATATAGAATTTACAAATATTTTTTTATAATTATGCTGTTAAATGATTGTTTTTTGGGGTTACATATATATTTATGTATATTTTTTAGATATTCATTATTGGAAATATAAAGATATATAGCCAATCGAATTTCTATTGTATTTTTATGGAATTTAAAAAAAACCAAGTTTTATGACGTGAAACTAAGTCCGGATAAAATAATTTATACAGTTCGAATAATAGAGAGGGTTAAATAATCAAGGCTCCACTGTATTTAAATATATATGTCAATAATTAAAAATCTTAAAAAATCTTTGGTTTTGTTTTTTGAGTTTATTGATTTAATACCAGGGGGTCCAGAAAGTACCAAGAAAAAAATTCCCCGACTTTACCCTGACCTTCCCCCTCCCTTCTCTATAACAAATTTTTGTTAGAAAAAGTATATATGATCTGATGAATATTAAAGTAATTTTATAATAGTGAAGTTAAACACTTTATTTATGATTTGTTCAAGTATCTGGTCGGTTTAAAATTAAAAAAAAATTTAAATCGAATTTTTGTGGAATTTAAGAAAAAATTCCCTGACTTTTAATCAAATTCCCTGACTTTTCCCTGACCACTGGACACCTTGAATACACCCGCATATATTTAATATATTTACAGGGTGCACTTATATGATTTCTATATAATATTAGCAATAATTATTAATAAGCAATAATAAGTTTCTCATTTTTTATGCATGTATTAATAATAATTAATCATACATATTGAAATTTTAGGAAACGTTAATTGCAAACAATACAAGTTGACTTAATAACTCATCATTCTCCGACATATATAATATACAAACCACTAACAGCATTGCAATTGATGCGATAAGATTTATATTGTTGACAGATGACATATTTGCGCTTACCTATGTTGTGGGATTGGGTGACGGGTAGGGGTGCGCAACAAGACCCCCCGAGGGTCGCAACCCTTATTCGGGGGGTACCAGCTACTACCCCTCCA